>NGKG01000006.1:1596122-1660969 GCA_002162505.1 Myriosclerotinia scirpicola | reverse complement strand
CTAATTGGAATGCTTCGAAACCCTAATTGGAATGCTTCAACCCCCTTAACTGGAGAGCTTCAAACCCCTAATTGGAATGCTTTAAACCTAATTGGGCCAATTGGAATGCTTATTCCGTATTTCCCGTATATTTCAGTAATATTTAGTATTATATCAATATCCAATACTTTCAGTAGTATAAGATTTAATACTACGTACGCACGTATTTTATAAAAAATAGATACGTACCACTATACGGGTCCGTATACGGAATACGGGAAATACTAACGCAAACACTGTCTATATCTATATAGAACATAAAATAACCGACAAGTTTCAACTATTAGATTATCGAGGGAGATTAGGTCACCAGGGAAGGGGACAAGAAAAAAGAGAAAGAGTAGAGCAACAAATTTAACAAACTGTGCTATTTAAACTTTGTATTGCTTCTTCCCGAGATATGAATGATTTGCACTACTCAAAAAAATGAATTAGTGTAGTATTTAAATTCCAAACTAAACAACTATCCCTCAAAAGATCGAGGCTCTTGAACATAGCCAGTAGGATACTTTTGAACAACACGCTTTATTGTGACTCTAAAACCATACAGCCGAAGCCCAAACGCCGGGGTATTGTCCCTATTTCCCGCCCTCGCGGTCTCGCGGTTTCAAATACAATAATTCATTAATCATCATCACCCAAGTCATCAAAAACATCTCCCGTCTCCCCATCCCCTCTTTTATCGAACCAACCTCCAAAATCAAGCTTCATCAGCAGCCTATCTACTCTGCCCACCTTAGCCGGGACATATGCACCTTCCTCTCCGAGAACCAATTCTTCATATCCACTATCCCAGCCATTCTTATCTTGATCGATATCTCGAAGGATTTTCACTAATTCTTCAATTGCATTCTTGACTCGTGTTGCAATTGTTACGAGCTGTTCTTTAATATCCTGTTCTTCTTTGTGAAAGTCTGAGAATGCATCGACGACTCCTTCGTCGGCCTCTAGGTCAAGGGATTGCCAAATAGAGTGGATACGGTGGACAAGAGCGACAAGATGATCAATTTGTTGGAGTAAGTAGTACAATGGGTCTGTGAATGATGATGTAGTTAGGAGCAGATTTGATGCTAGAGCAGCGAGGTATCTCCTATGTGCATCCGCAAGTGTTTGTGGATCATGATTATGGCTGGTGTTCCTCGACGTTGATTGTTTAGCAGCCTGCAGCCAGATATCCTCATCTTCATCTTGAGATCTCACTGTTTGTGTCTCTCCTGTGAGCCAGGTTGTAAAACCTAGCCATGTTCCTTGTACAACTTCGCCTTGAAGATATGCTTCCGTCTCACCCAGAAAGAAAACTGCAGCGCTGCTAGTTGCCCATACGCTACGCATGGCATGAGAACGTTCTTTAGCTCTAGATCGAAGTGTGAGTACTTTCTTTCGACCAAATGTAGAACTTCCCAACGGTGGACCAGGAGGAGCAGGATGATCACGACGTAATGATGTTATCTTCCAAAGATTAGTCAGCCGCAAATGTGCCCTGTGAACTGCTAGGAGATATGCATTGATACTAGAATACATCTGGGTATCAAACGGAGTAAGGAACAAGTCCAGTGGCGATGGAATATGTAGGGTAAGAGCCACGGGAACAGACAGTAGAAGGTTCCGAAAGGGGGTGGAGACAATCAGAGAGGATTGGGAAGCTCTAAAGTTAGCCTTTCCTGGCGTGTTCGGGTTTCCTTTAGTAATGTTCAATTGAACAAGATCTCTGGCAAGTTCAAGCAAATCATCATCTTCTTCTTCATCATTCTGACCCTGCTGTGCGCCCATTGCAGCCCAGGTTCTAGCAAGGACAGCTGAAACCTCACCTTCCTTCACGACGATATTTCCTAGGCCATCTTTCTTTTCATACCCTAAATTGTCGGACCTTCTCCATCGTGAACGAATCTTTTCATCAGCCTCGGAGATCAGTGCTATGGCAAACTCTCCTCGACCAAGTAAGAAAAATTCCCGTAGTAATGTCAAGGCCTCGATTACTTTGCTCAAGGGCAAGAGCTTTTGTAAAGTAGTTTGGGATAGAGATAGGCGTATAGAGGCTATGACACGTGCAAAATTGGCACTATTGATTGGGAACTTGAGGGTTGATAATTGTTTTAAATGAGAGGACAATAGATCAAGCTCAGGAGATGACGTAGAGGAGGTGGCCTTGACTCGAATATGGTTTAAGGATCGGCCAATGAAAAGAAGTGAGGAGGCCGTAGATTCCGAGACGAAAGCTGGTAGTAGGTCCTTGTTATTCTTGTAATCCTATAACACAACTAGTCAGCCGTTTTTCATTTCGGCAGTGAGCCATGAAATTGTACCTGTAAATCGTCCTCTTGGACGAAGAAATCACCACGTCCAAAACTCGGCAGCCTTCCGTATAGAATCCAGGCTGATACCTGCTTCAGCCAAGCAGTCTGCGCAACCTTCACGAGACTCAATGCCGCTTCCTCTATATCCACATATCCTGTTTGTATAGCATTGCACAGCTTGTCGATGACCATTGCCCCACTGCACTTCTTTCCACCCGAATCTTGCATCATGAATTCCACAATCTCCAAAAACCATTCCATTCGCCTTGTCCAGCCAGAGAACTTCTCCACGATAAATGTCAGCGGCACAATGTTGTATGCACCCACACTCCCAGCATCTTTGCGCAAGATACCATTCTCGACCTCAAGCACTTTCCGTTGAAAGCTTGCAAGATGTACGGAGCTTATAGATGTAGCGACAGCTTGGCAGATGCTCGAAGAGTGTTTCGAAGATATAGAATTTGTATGCGCGAGAAGTTTGCAGTGAAGATCACTTAGATGGGCGACAGAGGAGAGGAGGGACTTTTCGGAAGGGGAGAGGATAGAGGATGAGGATGAGGATGTATGGTCGGCAGTGAGGAGCGGGGAAGGATGTCCCGAGAGGGAGAGGAGTATTTCGTGGAGCATTTTGGTTGAGGGTTGGATCTTCTCACGATCAGTAAAGTCACAAGTCGCAATGGAGTGCAGCGGAGTGTAGCTCGTACTGGTTTTCCTCCTTGCCCTTAAACCAATCTGCCAAGTCGTAGTACAACAATATAACAGTACCCAGCAACTCAAAACGGCACATTTGATTCATTAAATATGCGCATTCTGGGCCACATCAGCCAAACGGGAGTTCTGTAGTAATTGAGCTTTGAAGAATTGAGGTTATAAATTTCCTAAATTGGTCGCGTTAACCTTACTGGCGCATTGCGGGGACGCGACGAAGCGAAACTTTAATTCCCATTTGACCCCTTCACTCAATCACAATTTGATTAACGATTTCATTCAAATATTTCTTTGACATCAACATGCATCCGGATTTGGTTGAGATGTATTGTTGAATTTGACCTAGGCAATTCAGTCATCGTTAGGTGTAACCATCTCTTGCTTTTTCATACAAATCTGCAATTCTTGAAAGATCTCGAGCATTCAATGTTCCTTGTCTGGATTATTAGACAAGATCGAAGACTTATTTTCAGTACATATCAAATTTGAGATACACAGCAATGTTGAGATGAAAGAGGTAGGTAGCATGAACGCGGTCCAATTGTGAACAAAGATCCAACAGTTGGTCATTCGGTTTATACGGCACAGCAGACCAAGAAGCGATAAGAAGCACTCGTGGTTTCATGCTCTCTTATTAGCATGATTCGATTCGATCACCTTCAAAGTTGCTGTTGAGTTTGTTCTTTTTTTCTCATGTACTTAGATTTTCACCGACTAGATAAGATCGAAGCATCTTGAATCTTTGGCACTTCACACTCTACAACAATCTACAACACTTTACACTCTACAATAATATACAACGATGCTTCCTCTCCCAAAGATCATCGTCTGGCTTCTCGCGGTCGCGGGCTGTGCCACTGCCTTGAACGAAGCTACAAACAATTACAATCCCCTCTCGCAAGCATTCTCCTCTCTTCAAGCCATCGAGTTCCAAAAACTCGGTGCTGAGTGGACCACCGATGCCATTGACGCCTTCAAGAAACACGGTACCGCGTTCAAAGAGACAGCAGAAGAAACCTATGCACAGATGCCGTCTAAATTCCGGGATGGTGTTGAGAGGGCTCATGCTCAACTTACGGAAACACTTTCCTCCCCTCAAGTCATAGAGTTCCAAAAACTCAGCGCTGAGTGGACCACCGGTGTCGTTGACGCTTTCAAGAAATATGGTGCCCCGCTTGAAGAGTTGACAGACGCAGATTACGCGCTGATTCAGATTACCTTGGGGGAACAATCAGAGGAAGCATACGCCAAGATCTACAAGATCAAATGGAAGGATTTGCCAAACATTATCAAGGACTGGATCAAGGAAAATCCATGGCAAACAGCCTTCCATGTTGTGAATGGAGTTGTGTTCTTTGCACCAGCTGCTGCAAGCGGCCCGATACTCTGGATATTTGGGTTCACTTCCGTGGGTCCAAGAATGGGTAAGTCAGAAAATAAACGTTATGAGACACAAAACTCACTTTTAAATAGGTTCGTTCGCAGCGATTTTACAAAGCAAGTTTGGCTTTATTGCTAAGAACAGTTATTTTGCTTATGCTCAGAGCGCTCGTATGGGAGGCTTCGGGGCTGCTATTGTGAATATGGTAACGAGACTCTGTGCTATTGCAAGCAGCGTTGTTGGTGGTCTATGGCGGTCTATTTGGAACTGGTGGGCTGGTAGAAATGGTATCGCGTAGCTTTGAGCTTCGTGTTCTAATCATCATTCAGGAATGCAAAGGTTTTTGTTGAGAGACGGGAGGTTTCTACAAAATATCAATGGTCTCGTGGGTAGTGATTCGCGTTATCTACCACATTGCGTTTCAGACTCTATTCACGAATTCAAAATTCACGTTGTATGTCTATTATTCAGCTGCTGCTGCCGTCCCAAGTGAAACAACTGATTCGCCGCCATCTCCTTCATATAAAACGGATACCCCTGTCCCGCATGAGTCTATGTCAACATTGATAGGATAAAATCAAAATTTCTGTCACCTGAATAAGTTCTCTCAATAAAACGAAGCAACATTCAACAAGCAGTCTCCGGAGCTTATTATTCTAATCAGGGCTGTCATTGCTGTGTGTATTTATCTTCTCAGTACATACCGTACGTGCAGCATTAGAACTATGGGAAAGTCAGTAAAAGTGAGCAATCAATATAATGCGTAACTCGCCTTTCGATAGAGTCGTCCACGTTAGATATTCCGCGACGCAGATTTGGTTTGGTACGGGGCGCAACATATACCTCCAAGCCTTCAGACCTTCAGGAATGATGGATGATACAGGGCTACGAGCGAGCATGGAAAGTTTTCAGAAACGGCGAATTTTGGCACGAGCTCTTGGAATCTGCTATCTCCGATGCATTTTTAAGCACGTTTTTTGTTTTGGGAAAAATATCTTGATTCTTATTCTTGAAATACAGGCTCTTTGGTATGGTATGGTATAACCTGGTGTGCTCTCACGGCCATTTAGCAGCGTGTTCCAATGATTGACGATCATCATCATCCAGTTCGGCCTCATCTAATCGATCGTCGTAGTTGGCTCTCCATCTGCGGCTTGGGTTTACTTATATATTTTCAACACAAGCATATGACAAAAGGCCTTTTCCGCCCCGCGTTATTGGGGAGAGACGAGCAAGCTAAGAATAACAAGATGCGTCTCCAATTCTCAGGCGAGAGATAGATCTGTGGTTAATTTGACTCAAGCTCATAGGGATAGCAAGGTATCACTGTCGTTGGTGATCTGAAACATGTAATTAGCACAATCAACACTAGGCTCTCTGCCTACTCATCAGTATCAGTGCATCAAGATTACTGCATCTAATTCTTTGTGATTTGTTATTCGTATACCACTATGAGCAATAGAACAGGCTTTATTTCCAAGGCAAAATATGTATTTGGGATATTATTATAAATTAATACAGTAGACAACACCAACCGCGAAGAAGTCATGTAGACGCATCATCTATTAGTAGCACTTGAAGTGGGTTGATTATTGAATCAGAGAACTAAATGACCAAACGTGACAGTCAAAACATACATAAATGATACAAATAGAAATTCGATAAACATATGTGGAACAGGACACTGTGATATCTAGAAAAATTTACCTTTCAAATTTGACCGTATCGCTCCATAATCTCCAATACATGTGAGATTTTTCACTCTGTCTCAATATGCTTGAAATTGTCATTGTAAATGGCTTATGGAGTTTTTGACGTGCCGCTACACATAACAGCGCGTGAAGCAAAAGATCGGTGAACTATTTGCAGCCACCCTCATAAAAAGGAGAGATCAGAGGCGAACCTTGTCCAAATTTAAGAGGCGATAGCTCAGTGAACTAATCCTAATGATGTTTTTTCGCTACCTATTATCTGGCCAAGGGGGCTCGGAAATGAGATTAGCGAGTAGGAAGCTATGATGTATGGCCAAGAACATCCCTAGCTTACCCCAATCTGACAAAAGAAAACGGTAGTCAGCAACGTTTTGTTGGACCATCATTGAAGACATTTTGCAATATCCGCACTGGGAGAAGTTCCGAAAAGCTGGGATCAAGGAGTAATGCCAATTGTGATTAGTGGCATGAAACATCTTGCCTTGTATACAACCCTTCTTCTCAACCAAATTGGGTGGGCATCACATACAAGAATGTGGAAGAATACAAGGATCACAATAACTTCGAACGTATAATCGAGAATGATTTGATAGCAAATACAAGCAGTATTGGGGGGAAAAAATTGAGTTTTTGAGATCAATCCAAATATTTGAGCTCGAACATCCAAGCTCGGATTAGTGTGAACCTGCGATGTTCAAAAAGATGGAAGAACTCTGCTAGGCACATAATCACCACACAATTATCATCAGTGAACCTGAAACCAAAAGGAACCGAGGTTCTTTGAATGGCGGAAATCTTTCAAAAAAGTGTCACCAGTTTAAAGTATGGCTCAGAGTGAATACCAGTCACGTAAAGTTCCGGACTCTCACAAAGACAGTCCGATACCATACTTATAGATCACCAAACCTGGTGTTCTTCGCGTAGGCATACAATTCGTATATGGCATCTCACATGTCTTACTAAAAACTGGGGCTTACGGAAGGATGGGTGTTTAGTTGGGTTGGGTGTTATGAGTGTTGCTTATCTTTCGAGAAAGCCCGTTGACAGAACCTGCCAACTACTGATGAGTAGCGTGATGGCCCCAGAAGATCTCTGCAGGCTGCGAGGTGCGAACCGGTTATGGATTGCAATCCCCCCTCATTCTGTCAACATTTGGGATATCTATTATGATGCTCGCGTTCTATTCTTCGAGTCCTCAACAGAGATCCGCAAACAGCGCCAATTAAGGTCGAAGCTTCAGAGCAATATTTTACCATGAATTCGAAGTCGTGCAGAGTAGTGGTCTCAAAACCAAGGAGGAATTTCGGAACATTGGTTAAATGAGAGCCTAATACCTTCAGGTAATAGAAAATCCTGTACAGATAGTCAGCAAATGATCAGACCATATTGGTGTTAGAACATGATGAAGAAGATTGAAAGCATTCAGGAAAAAATTAGAGTTGTTGTTTTTAGTCTTCAGGGTGCGCATGCACTCGGGGTTAAAAAGCTATGAATTGTTCATCACAAAGCTTAAGGGTGGTATGAAGTATATTAGAAAACTAGTGACTGACCTTCAATGGATGTCCATCGCGTGTATGTTATAGTAAGGGTAAGGAAGTGGTGCGAATTGATCTGAAAAATATCTGCGAGATTGTAAGAGATGATGCCAGGCTCATCACTAAGCACATCTCATCAATACATCTTCTGTATCTCATACGTCAAATGGATGACTGGCAAATTTGCATGGTGATGCTCATTCAGTTGAGGATATCGATTGTAATTGAAGAAGTAAGAAATCTTTTAACTAGCGGGACTTTGGGCCGCCCCACATATACAAGCGTCGTCTGATGACATAATCAATGTCATGTGCATTGCATTCTACATGATATCGAGCAATAAAGTACCGTAAGCACCCTCTACCATTCAGATACGTCCTAATGGAGAGGTTTGCTCTAAAGAGTGAACTAAACCTCGGCCAGTCTCTTGCATGTGTGCCATGAAGGTATAAATCAGTATTCTGAGCATACAGCTGGACATTTCACATCGAATATCAGGAAGATCTTCTATGATAGGCTGACGCGATTTGGATTGGAATTAAGGTCTTCTTCGCACACTAGAATACCAACAGGTCGGTGGACTTAGGGCAAAGCATGATTGTTGGGAATAGTTGGAATGAACCATATGTTTGGGTTTCAGATGGATTTTACTCTGGACCTTGGAGCACTGGAACCTCATGAAAGCGAAGTAAGGTAGGTAGGTAATTGAACTTCTTCCAACAATGATCTTCATATATCCGCCGCCATCACCGCCGGAGGCTTGCTATCAAAGTTTGGCCGTTATCGCTACTTACAAGTGTAAAGGGGTACCGGGTCGTTTCCTAATGTGGAAGTAAATATTAGGGAGGCGTGTAATGGCAGTCAAAATTCCTTACATTTATTCTAAGGTCACAACTGGATTTGAAGGAGATGGTCCTCACTATAATAGAATGCAACAGAGAAATACAGACCTAATAAAGTAGAGGTAATTGGGTGGTGAGAGATAGGAAGATGCGACTGCGTCAGAGAACAGTGCGCTGGACAGTTAGATCATTGAATCTCAAACCCCCTATACTGCAATATCCTGGACCTCCAACCCAGAATCTGCCTTCTCTCTCTTTCTCTATGTACATGTTTCTCCTTGCGGTACCAGATTTTTCATTTATGCATTGCAAGAGTTAGGGCGTTACGTGGTATTTTTCATAATGTGTGGTTGTTAATATTTCCCCTCAAACTCCTTGCCCCTGAGATGATGGAAAATAAGGAACGATCTTTACCCCCAACGTAATTGCCGTCCTCATTCCATCTGAGCTCAGTGCTGTACACTACCCATAGTCCGCAACTACTATATTTTCACACTAATTTTGAGCTAGCGCGAATTTTGCGCAGTAAGGGCAAGAATGTGGCTGCTACAACTGCTACAGATGCATCTGTTGTAGAGTATTGCTATTGTAGAATGAAGGATTCAGGATGAGGAAATCATTGAGCTAGGAAGTAGTGATGCAAGTATCAGAGTTGATATTGCGGTCTTCAAATCAAGCTACTCCAGTTTCATTGAGATTTATGACGCAGTACTCTGTGTTTGCTAGCATGAAATCCAAGAACCGTCTCGAAAGCTTTGCTGGAAAAGATTTTTTCACAATACCATAATCTTATTGTGGATTGTGGATAACTGTTATAGAAAGGTGTCCACCAGATGAAGATGAAAAGCCTCATTTTTAAATCCAATGTGCACATATTAGAAAACCCTTTGTGTAGTGTTTGTTAAAGCCGACGCTGTTTGTCTAACTAGTAGTTTACTGTACATAAATCCATAACGCAAAGATGCCGTTTCCTTTCCAATATTCGAACCCGAGATAAATCGAGTAGGGATATCGAAATCTGAACCCACAGATATCAATTATGACTGCGCCTTTCCGTCGACAGCCTAATCCTAAGGAATAGTGTTTCCTTCAATTTGAGCTTGATTCTCAATCTTTGCGTTAGATTTTATTCTTACCGATTCACCAATCTGTATTCCTTCTCCAATCTGAACACCTTTTTCAATATATGCATCTTTCCCAATCTTGACACCTTTCCCGATTTTTGAATCACGATCAATTCTTGCCTGTTCACCAATTTTTACCCCTTCACCAATTTGTACACTTCCCCCAATCTGTACACATTGCCACATCTGTACATCTTTCCCAATCTGTGCACCTTTACCGATTCCTGACCTAGAGCCAATTGTTGCCCCTTCACCAATTTGTACACCTTCCTTAATTTGTACACCTTCATCAATCTGTACACCTTCCCCAATCTTTACACATGGCCAAATCTTTACATCCTTCCCAATTTTTGCACCGTTACCGATTTCTGACGTAGAGCCAATTTTTACCCCTCCACTAATTCGTACACCTTCCTTAATTTGTATACTTTCCTCAATCTGTACACCTTCCTCAATCTTTACACCTTTCCCAATGTGTACATCTCCCTTAATCTTTACACCTCCCCCGATCTTTGCCCTATAGCGAATGAACACATCTTCACCAATCTGCACACCTTTCTCAACTTCCGCTTCCCATTCAACAGTTGATCTTTCCCCAATGATCACGTTCTCTCCAATTTTGACTCCCGAGCCAAGTTTTACATTCGATCCAATGCGTACATTCTTAGCAATATTTGCACACTGCCCAATGACTGTTTTATCCTTGATCTCTGCATTGCCATCAATTTTTACGGCATCCTCAATGCGTACTTTATTTCCAACGACTACTCCATCTCCAATGGAGGTATCGTCGTCAATGGTGCAACCAGATCCGATGATGATTGGTTCTGCGTCAACAACATTACCACCAAGTTTGGCATTCATGTAAACATTGGCACGTTTGCAGATGATTACGGTTGATGTACTGCTGATATGAATGCTAGGAGTGAAGCAGTTAGCCAATAAGCCAGCCAAGAGAAAAAGATGTACTCACTCCGACTCGCCATGCAATTTTGCGCGTTCATCGATCAAAGCGTTAGGCCACTGTTTATACTGGATGACCACGTCCTGCTCGCCCTTCTTTTTGTTTCTATCATTTAAGTAAGCAATAATTCATCGAGAGGGGAAGGAAAATAAGAACGGTGTTATGTACCCTCCATGTACCGTTGAGACTTTGTCGGTTTGGGCATCGACATTACGATTACGGTCTTTGAAATCAACTAAGGCTTTCTCTTTAGCCTTTTGAAAGTCAATAGCCGGTAGCGGAGATGTTGTTTTTGCTGCTGCTGCCGCTGCCGCTGTTGTTGCTGTTGCTTCTTGATCTTTGAAATCAACTGAGGCCTCCTCTTTAGCCTTTCGAGGGTCACTAGCCGGTAGTGGAGATGACATTTTAGCTGTAGCTTTTGTTGTTGCTATTGTTTCTTCTTCTTGTTGTTGTTATTGTTGTTGTTGTTATTGTTGATAGATCTTCGAATATTGTTGAGTAAATTGTTGGTTGAAGGAAGAAGGAGGAAGAAGGAAAGCAGCTTCGAATCGAACCCTTTTAAACATGCCAAAGTATGACCAATCATTCTTCTGTAGTAAAGGATTTGTGGTGAATCATTCTTTTGACGGGTTAATGAGAACTGAATTTCATTCATATGGAATTTTGTTACTCAGTGTAGTCATCAGTATTTCCCGTATTCAATATACGGGCGGCATGGTTGTACACATGTACTTTTATGAAATAATTGCGTACATAATATTATATCTATACTACTGAAGATATACAGATATACAAAATAGGCTTAGAGTGCTTCTTGATATACTAATTATTGACTAATTCTGATTATTTTAGTATCCATATTTTTAAAAAACATTTAAATATACTGGAACCAATATATTCGAATTCGAATTCCAGCATTTCCAGTATAAATTTATCAATATGTTTTTGAACAATGTCTATCAGAACAGTATAATTTCCCTTTCAATACGTACACCATCGTATTAAACCATCAATACATGCCACTATAATACTACTGTACACTAATGTCTACACTGTTGATACCAGCAGTTGACGGATTTCGATCACTTTGAAAGTTCAAATATAGAGTAGGGAGGGTATGTATGTGAACATCGACGCAATTTATTGATGTACATCTAGCTATGGGAACAAGAGATGGAAAAGCTCGTCATCTAGATGATTTCCATACTCGGTGTACTAAAGCTTCTCAACAACCCTAACGATCGTGTGTGACCCATGTACCATTTGGTACAGGTTCTTTAGCACTAATCTGTAATCTCGAGTCTATCCGGACACATTCGCCTAGATTGGCACCCGCACTGAGCTTCGCGTCACGGTAAATTCTCGACCCATTCCCAATACTCACATCATCTCCGATCTCCACATATTGCGCAATCTTCACGTCGTCTCCGATCTTTACGCCTTTGCCAATAGAAACACCGATTGAAATAGTTGTCTCGTTCCCGATTGTCGTACCTGCGAGAATATCCACGCTGCAACCCAAATAACTCAAACCCCCCACGACTTTGTCGGGTGCCTTTCCGATAGTTGAAGAATGACCGACTGCGACCTTGGAATGAAGCTTAGTTCCTGAATTAATTGTTGTCCCATATCCAATCGAGCAGCCATCTTGGATTACGATCGGTTGTGCGATGAAATCGTAGAGGAAATGTTGTGTGTTGAGCTCGACGCAATCGCCAATGTTCACTTCATTTCCAATTGAAACAGGGGCCATGTCACGAAGTTTCAAACTTTTTCCAAAAGAATTAGCACCAGTAAATCACTATATGACTGGATTAAAACACGCACTCTTTGCCTATGTTGACTTGTTCTCCGATGATTGTATTTGTACCAAGAAACACCTCTGCCGGGATAGCAACATTCGAACTTTCATGTAGTTTCAGGAAGAGATCGCCCCTAGCATCGACGTATATATTGCCGTCAGGTCCTGTTTTAAAAAGCTGACTACCGTCTAAACTCATTTATGTGGCAATACACTAAGCCCTTTATAGAATAAGGTTTCTTGGAGCTAAAGGAAAAGTAGATGAAAAGTAATCAAAAAGTGGAATATAAATAGAATATAAATAAATAGAATATTATTCACTTTGATTTTTCAATCAATTGAAACATTTGTTTATATCAACTCTTTTAACCTAGCATTAACCAATTGGGTTTAGTGTATTGCCACATAAATAAGTTTAGATAGTACCTAGGTATCTTCAGATCGGGATCCATAAATCTTTTTAGCGACATAGCTTGTTCGGTCGTTAATTTTTCCAGCAAGTTGGTACTCGAATCTAAATTGTATGCCGTCAGCTTCGTAATCTTATATTGCAAAAAGAGGTAGGTATATGGCCAGAGCTTAAGAAATTTGCGACGACCTCTTTTCCAGATACCATATCTCGATATTGCTGACAATCGATGGCCGGGTATTTCTTGCTGGAGCTTTCTAGGACTTCGGTGATCGTGTCTGAGAAGTTAACCATGATTGCAAGACAAAGTGTAATGTACTGAACTTAAAAGGATTGGAATGAAGTACTTGGAAATATTGATGTCAATACAGGTTGTATGTTGTATATTGTAACAAAAAGTAAAGTGAAGAGATCCCTCGCACCCTTATAAGCTCACAATTCGACTTGAATCGATGAATCATCTACCCAGTAAATTTCCGACACGTGATGGTCGACTCACAACAGTTCATTAATCGATGACTGAGTATTTTTTTCAAATCATGCTTTTGACAGATGACTCTGCTTCTGGGCCGTGAAAACCATGGTATCAACCGAAGACCCCTGAAATAAATCTGTGTCATTTGAAAAATTGGGATATACAAGTTGATTATGGAAGAAAGACTTGTGCGAAAGTCCTTGATTGCTTGATAATTATTAATATCATTTATTCAGCAACTTTCAGATATTGAGCCATGTCGTCACATCTTCTCTTGCAAGTTGTTCTTATTGTCAAATCTTGCCTTGAACCATGGATCTTTATTATAAAAAATTGCTTTAGATGATTCAGGTTTAAACCCAACCTATGAATCAACATTTAACAATCCCGTCCCATCATATTCCGATGCTCGCTCATTTCTCAACACTATATTGAGGATGCGCCGATCCATTCTCTCTTGCTCAACCGATAACTCCCCATCGTTCGACTCGGTCCCATATATTGGGCCATACTAACCTCCCATACTTGGGTAGTTAGGGAGTATGAGGGACCCTGCTTGGAATCGGAAGAGCGTCGGTCGAGCGCAAACGATACGCCCCATAACTAGTGAATACTTCGTCTATCCCAGGTATCCAAGAAGAAGGAAGCAGCAGTACATCAAGTCGGCACACCCGAGTGTCGCAAGGATTTAATGGGAAAATGGTTCCAATATTCTAGAAGTCGGGATTGCAGCTCAAGCCCCGAGATTCAAAAATCTTCCAAGTCATAAAATTAGCTTGATATCCTGATGGAATTTGACCTCTCGAACAGTGTCACAATCTGAAACGCTTTAAATGTCCTAGGTGGATTCAACATTCCAAACGGAATAATATGTGAATGATAGATACCCGCTTGAGTTGAAGGCCCACATAATCAAAATACATTCCGAATTATCAGAAACCACTCGTGGAAATACACAGGCTAGGACTCACTCCGCTGCCGTCATTATATCCAAGAAAACTTTGACATATTAAAAGCGTCAAGGTAAACATGAACAGCGTCGAAGTATCAAAAGATTATAAGGCATCACCTGACGCCAGATGTTACGACCAATATCTCATAGCACCAAGTATAAAATGGCCAATAACAACACGGTTCCATGAAACAGCAATGAAGAGTAATTGGGTTCCTCATTAATATCTAGTGATGCGTGCAAGCCACATGCAACTATTGAAAGAACCCAAAAAATATCAACAACTAACCACCGAGGCAGCAATATCACAACCTTGGAGCATTATCCAACCCTAAATACTCCTCCATACCCAAACGCCTTAGAAGGAAAGCAAATAAGTTGCCCAAATTCGAAGAATGGGCCGTACAATGCTAGTTCGGCAACATAGCTCCGCCATCAAATCTCTTAATGATCTTGGCGGGCACACCAGCAACAAGGCAATCTGTACAAAGACCAATAACTGTAAGCGGCTTGAATTTCCAAATGTAATTAATCGCACTGGAACGAAGCCCGCATAACAAACGACAAAGCTCAAAGACCCAAACAAGGGAAGTGCATCACTTACCTGGTTCAACATCCTTGACCACAACAGCTCCAGCCGCAACCGTCGATCCGTTTCCAATTGTAACGCCAGCAACTATTATTGCTCTCCCCCCAATCCAGCAATCATCACCAATAACTATTGGTCTCGCATAAGACCCCATCTGGCTTGCGTTCCTGGATATAGCCTCAACTTCATGCGTATCCGTGCAAATACAAACACCTGGTCCAATTAGAACACGGTCGCCGATATTGACGGGCGCGCTATCAAATATCGAAACACTATTATATCATGCTTAGTAATAACTTCGTTGGATGCGATGGGGCGACTTACTCCCTGTTGATATAGACATTTTTGCCAATGAATGTGTTGCAGCCCCAGGTACAGAACAATGGAGACTCGATATTGGTACCAGGTCCAAGTCTTCCAAACAAAGTCTTGGCTACGGCCATTCGACGCTCCTTGAGAGTATCTAGAGTATCTTCGTCATCGATGAAAGTGTCGTTAAACTCAAGTAGTTTTTTGCGGACATTTAGCTTGAACGCCGGCATGCACTCGGCTAGACATGCCCTGAAGCTAAACGCCATGAGTATCAGTAATCTTTTGGATTCGGTACCGAGCGAACTTGTACTGACTTCATCCCAGAAAGCATCTTCCTAAACTCATCACACATAGGCGCCGAAATGTCGGCACCAACGACCATCTGTATCAATTCTTGGTTGAGATTTTTGGATGCCATGTTGTTGATTCCCTTTTGGAGACAAGTAGAAAAACAAAAGACATTTTCAAGGTTTATGAAGACACTGCAGAAAAATGAAAATGAATCACACCCATATACCTATACCCCAGATTGATATGGTGTGACTGATTAATATGAAAGATTCAAAGCGACTCCGATTTCCATTAAGATACTACTCTGGTAAGAAAGCCGTATATGTGATTCAATATCAGAAAATCAACCGGGACATTGAATATTGAGATAGCTGAGAAAGTACAGCCACTTGGTGTAGAATATGTCGATCCTATTTTCGAAATGAAAAACGACTTGATGGATTTGTGAATCGCAAAATTGAAAATTTCCTCGTACGACTCTTTGAGGACAGAAACATAACTGGGTGTGACCAACCTTGTGTGTGATCAACCCCAGAAAAGAAAAAATCATCGCAGATTAAAATCGAGGTGATATTGTGCTGACCAGCCATTAATATCTAGAGCCGAGTGTTCCCCTAAACGCCATGCTTCCGATTTCAAAAGCTACTATTCGTCACAATTCCTTCTCCTTCTTAACTTTCTCGGGTCGCTCCAACAAATGTTCCCGACCAGTGACAGGTGCGTTACCGACGGCAGCCTTGCCACCGAAAGTCTCAAAGCCTTTGTGAAATACAAATTCAACTCCTTCCTCGACAGGTTTGTCAAATAAGAAAGGTAAAGCAGGTACTGCCGCTAAGCCCAGACCTATTGGACCCCATGTTCTAATCTTAACATTCTTAACATTCTTCATGTATTTACCGGAATACCGCACAATAGAATGAATGGTAAATGCAGGTAGACCTGGTTGCATTAGTGATAAATACTTCATGTAGATCTGCTAATATTCATATCCGCACGAATCAAGCAGAGAGAAATTGATGCACTTACCCATTGAAGCAATTCCTTGAAATAGGGCTCGCTGTGCCATCACTGTCCGGTAATCTTCCAGCGGTGCAACTTGACGAGGCTTTAGTGACACCCCCGTTTCATTGGCAACCGTCTTAACATCCGTCTTTGCATCATTATATCGATCGTGCATGGCTTCTCGTGGAAGCTCCGGGTGCAGAACTTCCTGATTCCTGCAGTACGCCTTGTATCCCTCATGTGTAACATCGCCAACAAGGTAGGCCCATGAAACGCCATAAGCTGCTCGAACCCAATTCGGATGAGCTACCGGTCTGAAAGACTCCCCGATATCAGAAGTGTAAGCTACATATCGTTGCGCGGATAATAAAGCTATGGAAAGTATTAGCCAGATTCCCAGTCCTATTCGCTGGAGAAGATAACCAACCTGTTCGGATGCGAGTAGCATATGCCGCATATCGAACCTTGCTTTCGGTACTTGGAGGGGCACTGTGCCAATATAGTCAGCATGAGCCCGTGTGAAATTCGAAGGAGAGGATAGCTCGGAGAACAATCGCAGACACATACTATCCATCGTAGAGTTCATCATAAAAATTATCCTCCTTGTCTGCATTGTCCACGATCCTCTGCAGACTATCTGGAAGCTTTTCCGCGTTTGGTAACTCTGTTGGAGGAGGACCTCGAGAGCCATTGCTATCCTTTCCAGCCATTTCTTTCTAGTGTTGGCAGTTGTTGAATTGAAGTCAGTCAATCATGTACTTAAGTAACTTCGAAGATTAAGTAGCTTTATTTGCAAAGGATACGTTTTAAATTTGGGGTTATTGAATCGAAGGATGTTTTTCTCTGTGACCTTCCTAGCTCCCGATAACCTCGGACGGAAGAGCTCGTCAAGTATTATCCGGTCTTCTCGTCCGTTCTGGGGAAATGACGATTTGTTAAACACGAGCGAGTGGGGGGGAGGATTTCCCTGGCACAGTGGCATGGGTGAAGGTGGTGGAGTAGTGGAGCGGAGCCCTGGCTAAGGTTCCTTTTGTTCTCGGGACGAAAGGGCGGAAGGACGTCAATCGGCATCTCGGGATCTTTCGGTGGTGGGCGCTTGCGCTTAATTCGCCTAGCTTGTAAATTTGTATGGCAGCTCCAAATCATTCAATCTGTATCAACACTATCACGAACCTCCATCCCGTCGCTGAACCCTATTCGAACAATTCTCAATCTAGTCGAATTCCCGAACTCGTCAAAATGGTTTCCTACTACCAAATCGCCGGAAAGCAAGTTGGCTCTCACTACGTAGGTGGCCCTTCGAAATTTCCTCTGTTTAATTTGCCAATTCTCCCCCTCGTCCAATTAAACAAGCCACGAACTGGGTAGAATTCGACAGGCTTTACTGACAGGATATATGGTATTAGTTAGCAATGGCGGTTCTCGGTTCGATGGCTGGGCTCGTCACTTTGTCCACTCGTGGTGGATCTGCTGCAAATAAGGAGTCAACTCCACCAATTAACGCCAAAAGCCCTGACGAGGAGAAGTACATCAAGTAGGTTCCCTAGGAAGATCTGCTAGTTTTGCAGGTATATACTTGAGAATTTCTTTTGGTTCTAACATTACTAGGGACTTTATGGCCAGCATCGAGGGCGGCAAGAACGGAAACAACGCAGATTCGACCAAGAAGGATGCAGGAAGATAATGGATACCTGATGGATTGGGAATGAGGTTTGGGGTTTTTTGCCAATGGGCTACGCAGGCTTGGCTGTAAATATAGAACGCGGTCACGAACGCATCAATCCAAACAACCACCTATGTTAAGGCCAGAAATTCTCCCAATATCCCGTACCCTTATCTCAACTGCCAGCCATGGATGGACGGATAGGCCGGAGGCCTCAAATGTGTCCAGCAAGAGCGTCTGAGCCGATTTTGAATAAGGATTAGACTTCCGATGCGCAATTAGATTTGACTACCATCTGGATTCTTCTGACCAGTTCATCAACCACTGAATGCAATCGCATTGGCTATTTCATGCCGAAGCGATCCTCACAGTATCGAATGCGCACATCGTGCAAAACGAGTCTAGCTAGACCACTTACAGTGTCTTTCGAATATTTAGGCATGATACCATTTGTACCACGAGTATTTATCTTGAGCTTAATTTTACTCTTGGACCTCATTACTACTTACTATGAAAAGGGATCTAACCTCTCTTTCTTATCATCACTTTCCCCCACGTCAACTCACAATTCTTCTCTCGCATCTAAAAGTATCGTGGCCCGTCAAAAGTTTCCGGGTTTGCAAATTTCAGTGAAAAACATTGTCAATTTTTAGTGTGGACCGAGAGACAAGCTTCTTTGGGAATGTGGACGCGTTATCTATATCGAGGGGCTTGCCATCAGATCATGTGAGATGTGCATCATCCTGTGCTGTAATGAAGATCTTCGTCTTGAGTCGCTTTCAAGGAGAGAAGTGGGCGGATAAATCTGCAAATGATCATCGGCATGAGATTGCCTCGCCGTTATATGGCAGTGTTATTATATTATATTGAATAAACCATGTCGAAGTTGGTGTCGGTGATGTTGATGGATTTGATCACGTCGAATGACCTTATTAGGACTTCGAAATAGCATGTCATAGCGGTACGTGAGATCGCCGACTTACCGTTAGATGCTTTGATGCTTGGTGAAGTTGTTATGTTACTTCAGAGGGTTCATATCATGTCACATGGTATTCGAGTCCGGGTATTACATATATGGGTGCGAACCTTGAATCATTTCATTAAGCACTATTTCTTGCCGCCGCTCTGCTACCATCACCCCAATCAATGATCCTGTCATATAAGCCTATTGATGTCTCCAAGCCTCTGCACCGTCGTATCCAGTCACCATGAAATCAAGAATTATAGTCTTCCTCCCAATCTTTCACCCAGAGGCCTCAACTGTCAATACCCAGCCCCTGAAATCGAAAACTTTCAACCCTGCACGAACATCTTTCTTCGAACTCTTTCCGGTAGAAAGGCTCGTAATAGCATGCAGTAATCACGAATCTTCTCTTCCAATACCACCCATACATAGCTATTGGAGGCGCGAAAATATCTGTTCTAAGCACGATACTCTCAACCAAAACCTTTGATTTTCTCTTACATACCCCTTTCGCCCGACGATCAATAGAGCAAATGCCGCTAAGTGGAGGTGTGGTAGGTATAGATATCCCCGGTGGCGGATTTAGTGAAACTGCAGCAGCCATCATCCAACCTTGTTCATCAAAGTATTCTAATGCTAAAATATCATTCCGGGAAAGCGGCTGCTTGTCGATCTTCTGTGGGATTTTCGCCTGTGTAGAAAGATCCCCCGCACTTAGACTTGTTGGTAACCCAAGCATGTAACCCCCCCATTGGCCAAGCTTTGACATCGCTCTAGGGTTGTGGCATATAGGACAAGCGAAAGCTCCAAAATTTGTCGATATAGGCAGGCCGAAGCCATTTATGCTACAACCCTTCTATCGGGAGTCTGTGAGAAGCTTCTTGAGGATATAGCAGTGTATCCAATAGTCCAGACTGCAGTGCGACAATAAGGGGCTTTCAATATCGTAATCATTTTGAACATTGTGATTATTTGAATGCTTCAAATTGATTGGATGTACAAAACAGAATAATAAGTATTTCAAATGGATTGAATAGTGAATAGTCTCGCATTTTCGGACTGCAGTCCGGACTATTGGAAACACTGGATAATAGAATGTCCCTTTATAACGGCGGCTACATTAGGATGAGACCCACACAGATTGGAGAGCGGCGGTAGTTTCTTTGAGGCTTTTCACGTCGAGCTGCACATGAGCAACGACATTCATAGCCCGGTTTTCGTCACAAAGTACTTAAAAAGGTGCAGTCACTATCTTCAAAAGCAGATCGGCGTTGTCGAGTGGTCTTGCATACTTGGTGGTACTAATTTCTTTCTAGGTCATTTTCGAAAGATGAGTTTAGTGTGTCTTGATAATCTGTTGAGTGCTGACGAAAGTTGTTCCGTCAAAGCAATCGGGATTGAGGGAGAATGAATACAAGCCTGAGGGGGAGAAGAAGTCCACGCCAGAACAGTGAACAGAATTCAGGGGAAAATCCTCCAGCAGTTGAAATTGTGACATTGGGGTCCGCTAACATGTCTTCCATGTGCTGTTTTATTGCAGACTGCTACTCATCATCGTGGTTCCCCGCAGCCATGAAACACTACTTGAACGGAGATGTTCGTTTGGGATACCATTCTACAACAGTAAGAATAGCAGACATACTACATTGATCAATACCGACTAACATCAACCTAGCTTGGGGGAGAACCAATCGACAACGACTTTAGGCTTTGAGGGATGTCAGCTTCCGTGTAGGCAGAAGCAAAATCTTGCAATTTTGATAGTCGAAAGAATGGGCATCGACTGCAGGACGAGTTGTATGAAAGGGCTACCATCTAAGCTTCAAAAAATTCAAAGAAGGATGACAAGAACAGCGTTGTTACAGACTTGTGGGATCAACAAATCGAAGAAATGAGTGTAACTGGAATGGAATATAAGATAAAGATTGTTACAAGAAATAAAATTGCTAAACAATATATCTACAATTTGTACTTTGATTTCTCTATAAATGTTAATAATTTCTGAATCATTTTCCACTTAAATTATTACTTTAATTTTGTGGACAGCAAATGCAATATTCAACTCAAGTTTGTATATTAGCATAAGTTTACATCAAAACCGATCAAAACCAAGTAGCTTCAGCCTAGAAATTGCTTTTTCCAACGTACGTGTAACACAAACATACACTAGCGCAACTTACCATTAAATTCAACTTCTCCTCTCTTTAAATTTACTTATCTTGTTTCGACTTCTGGCCTTCACACTATCATTCATATTTGGAGTTTGTCTCCATCCCATCCAAGTTTATCAAGTCTTCAGTGTGACTTGCGATATTATAACATCGGTCGTTTGATTACCAGAAACTGGCATTCTTCTCTCCAGTTGAGAGATTTTAGTCTGAGGTGAACTCCTTCTAAATTCATAGTGAGTTGGTTACCTTTTATTCCATGTTGATACTTTACAAGTTCAACTGTCACCAGATTCCATCATCGCGAGTGCTATTGCTATTCACCTCATTTATATTCACAGCTGATTGTATATATGCAGATCCAGTAAACATGGAGCCCAAAGCTTCTTCCGAAAAAAAGTCCAAGGCCTCAGGAGAGCTATCCGGTCCGGCTAAACCTCCCCAAAAACTCACAATAAACGCTCGCACTTCACCACGCACCAAGTTAGCGGTTAATAAATCGGTGAAGATGTCCGAAGATGCAACTTCTGCAACCAAGATCGATGACGGTAACACCATACAACAACAAAATAAGCCTGGGAATACCGATCTGGTAAAGCGCATTTACAGAAGTAGGGCTCCTCACGCTCCTCAGAAGCCCACAACTATGATATATCTTCAGTCAGTATCTAGTCTCGATGCGCAAAAGGGATTTTATCAGCCAACTTATTTTTTTTATAGGATGATCAAAGGTCCGACCGTGGAAATACTCGTAGGTCCTAAAAAGCGATCTTTCCCATTGCCGAAAGAACTCCTATCACACTATTCACCTGTCTTCGATAGATGTTTTAATGGAGGATTTATAGAGGGCCAAACGCAAAAGATGGAATTGCCGGAAGACACTATTGAGGATTTTGAGGTAATGATAGAGTATATATTCCATCACGGTGTCGGCGACAAACTTTCCATCACGAGATGGCGCCTGGATACTGTTAAGCGCTGCATGTCCTTCTTAGAATACGCAGACAAGTACGACCTGGGTGACGTTAGTGGGGAGTTGAGAGAGCCCATTCGGTGTGCTCTAAAGCAATATGGAATGCGTGTCTTGAAGCCCGAGTATATCAAACTGGTTTTCTCCTTGACTAAAGATGGAAATTGTCTCCGAGTACTCATGGCTGAAGCTGCGTTGGCATTTCAAACGAACTATAAAATAGAGTCGCCATTCGAAAAGCAGGAGACGGAAGTTGAAGGGTTCCAAGCGGCTATGTATCACGCGCTCAAGGGCTGGACCAACACCTATCTAAACCCTTTCCAGCCTGACGAGGTTAAATGTTTCGGCAAATATTGAAGATGAGAGAGAAGGTCATCTCAGCGAGTTTTCGGGAGGTATACCAGACGATGAAACGTTGAAGAGATTTTACACACGGATGACAGCAGTTACATTTGTTACTTGTAAAGAAAATTACTCCATCATGTTGGGGTTGACTACTTTGGAGATTTCAGGATATTGAGGAACTTGGGAAGTAACCGCGTTTGATGGTGCCATTGAAGGAGAACAAGAAGGATGTATTTATACCTAACTATAAAAAAGAGGTATTCTTAATTATACATTCATTACTCGCAGATGTGATCTGGACTGCTTTTGTGATAAATAAGAATACATACAAATAATCTACAATCTGTGTCGATTACAAATATCGATCCTAGCCCAACCACCGCACCACACTTCATAATACCTCGGGCTATACGCCAAGGTCTATAGAAACTCATAAGGATCGGTTTGAGTGTAACACTTTTATTGTTATCGTTGTCTTGATTCTGTAAGCTTTTATTATACAAATATACTTGAACTATCAGGTCTCTTTGTATATTCCTTTCGGATATTAAATCTTTATCAATCAAACCACTTTCTAACGTTCAAGTTATATAAGATCTTAGTAATACCCAAACCGATCCGTATTTGCTTCCATATAGATCAATTTCAAGAACAGGGTTAGAGAGGTAATCTCATTTCTCCCCTGCTGTTAATTCCAAACGAAGCTCAAACATTATTCACACCTCTTCACTGAGTACATCATCGCTACTTCAGCTGCGATATACAAATAGTAATTGGTTAATGATTTCAATTCAAATAACGACATTGAGATTTGTCGTGTCATCGTGACGCTAGTGCATCGGCGCTCTCGCGGACTTTCTTAGTTGCGTACAACTGCTAGCTAACTTTTATTCAAGCAAATAATACAGAGGCGATGTGATTATAGTACTTTTGACTTCACCAAATTCAAAGTGATAACAAGATTATTAACAGTTCCGTATTGGTAGTACAGCTCATCTGTTTGCCTTTTGTGTAATTAACCGAAGGCCATCTAGACTTATTATTAGCTTCCATCTAGCCTCCCACTACAACAAACTAGTTGCATCATCACGTCTACAAAAACATCATACATCCCAAACATTTTACAAATTTCACATCATTTTGGAGCCAGCAACCAGCATAGGATTCATCAAACAATATGCCTTACTTTTCCACCTTCAACGACACAATGTGGCTTTGCTGTCATATGCCTACGGGAAGCATTCGTATGGTATGTTTTTTTTTCAGTCAAAAGTGTCATTAACATGCTGACTCCAGTGTCAAGTGCGGAAAACGTAACAAGATGAAATCGACCAAGTGTGAAACATGTTTCCACGAGAAGTGCAATGCATGTACGGTGACGACATTTAGCTTAAAATGTTGAGCGAAAGGGCATGTTTGCAAATTGTGCAAAGGACAGATAACAGTGTGGAAGTTATGGATGGAGAGGATGGTTCGACGTCATTCATACTACTGAAGTTGAACAGGGTTTGATCTTTCGGAACTCGCTAAAATGAAGCTATTCCCAAATTATAGGCGCCTCAGGTATCTACGGCGCAATAGGAGAAATATAATTGCGATGGGAATGTTCCTTAATTTCAGTTTGTTTGTCTAAAGACAAAACAGGGAAATAGTGAGGGGGATGCGGGACATAACAATTTGCGTCTGTACTCACAGGTCGATGTTTAGCAAGAGTGCGACTTCGTACCTCCACTGAATACATAATCTCAATTTCCAAGATAAACTATTGGATCTTCAATCTCCCCACTTTGTGCACACAGCGTACGACAGTCTCTTTTGCATGCTGTCTTTTGACTATAGATTGTGCCCTCTCATCAAACTTTCGTGCATGATAGCTCGAGTTTCATCAACGTGATATGTACGCCCCAACCCTTGATCCGTTAACAGTAACATGATATCCCAACGCCATAGCGAGCACTTCTTGCAAATCAACCACCACCTCAAAATGCAGGTATAGCTCGTTCTAGAGGGTCTCTTGCTGTTTCCCATGCTAGCCAATCCGATCTTGTAGTCCTGTATAGCCATTAGCTTTCGATCCCCCAACCCATTGGACAAGTAACTTACGGTAATAATCCCATTCCATTGACCTTCCATATTCCTAACGCTAGAGCTAGCACTTGACATGCAACGTATGCTAATTTGACTACACCCAATTGCCCTCTAGTTCCTTCGCTCTCGAAACGTTCAAATGCTTGATTCGTGGCCATTAGTCCCATCAAAGGATTCTTGAATGCCATAACCACCATCATAATCGAAAATATCTGTAGAGAGTTTCCCGACATATACATCATAATCGCGGTCATTGGAAGTTGTTTGACGGGTGCAAGAGCCACTTCCCAGGCCTTCTTGAGTTTAAGTGTGTCCATTTCGGCTGGAGTGGGAGCTTGTCGTGGAGCTTTAGCGGTTTGCTTCTAAATGAACATAAGCATTAGCAGACGATCAATGGGTAAATGAGTGAAAGATTGCATACTCGGCTTGAAGAGGAAGCTGTGTATCCTGGAGGGTCTGGAATACCGGCCGATTTTGGTTTCGATATTGGTGGAGTATTGAGATCTACAACCCATTGAGGTGGAGGGGGAGGTGGTAAAGACGTTGTTGTCGACATTTTGGGTTATTAAGATGCAGTGTTCTGATGGTAGAAAATGAAGCGTATTTTCTATATGTTGTCGTCGCACGTCGTATCAAATCATTAAGGTATAAAGTCCAAATGACATTGATAGGGCAATATTCAAGAAATAAGCTTTACACGCTAGTTTAAAGCCGCGATCCCGAAGTTACTACAGCCACCCCTTTTGGTGATCTTTACTTCGTTCCCAGAGTCCGTTTTGAGCTCTTACGAAGTTACGAAACATCAACATTCCATAAATTCCATCTGCAAGATTTCATTCTTCCCAAGTCGATGGAGAGACATCTGCGACAGAGCCAAATGATATACTGCCGGTGATTGTGTGGCGCATTATCGGATTACCCTGCGGTGTGCCGCCTTGGGATACAAACGATCTCAGTGGTCGAGGAACTTCTTGCGAGATTGAATTGGGAGGGGCTTCCGTGTACAATCGAGGGTACAGCGAAAAAGTCACCATACACATATAGACATTGAGGCTCGCACATCATGAGTTCGGGCGGGGGAGATGCGAAGCTCTTTGCAAGGGTATGTGCCTTCGATTTATTGTCTTTCTTCTACATATTACATATGATTTGCGCCTCATTTTCCTTCCATGTGCTCCCCCGTCGCCCTAGCTGTTGCATATTTGTAGCACCTAAGGTTCTTGGGATTTCATCGTTTGGATAAACTCAAGGTTTCCTTTGTCTCGGAGTTCACGATGAAGGCGCATCCTGCTGTTATGTTTCTACCTCCCTATATACCACCATCGGGATATGGATCAGTTGGCTCACTTTACAATCGTTCTCCACAGGGCAAAGTCGCAGAGCTACGAAATGAATTGAATAGTGGTGGAAAGAAGGACAAAAACCATGCCGCGAAGAAGATTGCTTTAAAGAAGATCGTGGCCAATATGACCATGAGCAACAACGATATGGTTGCCCTGTTTCCGGATATTGTTGGCTGTATGCAAATAGCGAGCTTGGAGATTAAGAAGATGTGGGTGGAATATTTACAGCGACGATCGCATGAATTGATGACTGATGCTTATACAGGTGTTTCTTATTCCTGGTTAACTATGCTCGTATGAAGCCGGATGTCGCTGTTAAAGCTCTGCCTACTTTGCAAGAGGCAAGTTCTTTATTTCGCACTTATATACTAAAGCTAACCAATTTCAACCAGGATATTAATGACTCAAATCCCCTTGTGAGAGCTCTTGCCTTGCGCACGATGTCGTATATCCATGTCCGCGATTTTGTCGAAGCCACAGTACCACCTACAAAACAACTCCTTCGAGATGCAGACCCGTATGTTCGCAAGACGGCGGCTTTTTGTGTCGCAAAATTATATGACCACGACAGGCATTTGGTTGAAGGCTCGGATCTGATCGATAGACTGAACTCAATGTTGAGGGACGATAATCCGACGGTCGTGGCTAGTGCGTTGGCAAGTTTAATGGATATCTGGGAGAGGAGTGATGCCATAAAGCTCACCATTGACTATGGAAATGCTTCAAAGATGGTTCAGATTCTTCCAGACTGCTCTGAGTAAGTTTCCTGGTCCTATTTCAAAGTGAGTGACTGACAATAGTAGATGGGGCCAAACATATATCTTGGAAGCCTTGATGTCTTATGTTCCCCAAGAATCCTCCGAAGCATTACTGCTAGCGGAGCGAATATCTCCACGTTTATCACATTCAAATTCTGCAGTCGTCCTTACTTGCATAAGGGTAGTTCTGTATCTCATGAATTATATCAATGATCAAAAGCAAATTTCGGCATTATGTCGGAAGCTTTCACCCCCTTTAGTCACTTTATTGGCGAAAGGCCCAGAAGTTCAATACCTTGCATTACGGAATGCATTATTGATATTGCAGAGAAGGCCAGAAGTTCTAAGAAACGATATTCGAGTATTTTTCTGCAAATACAATGATCCGATTTATGTCAAAGTTACAAAACTGGAGTTAATCTTCATGTTGGCGAATGAGAAGAATATTCAAGAAGTCCTTACTGAATTAAGAGAATACGCCACAGAGATTGATGTCCACTTCGTTCGAAAATCAGTACGAGCAATCGGAAAGCTTGCCATTAAAATCGAGCCTGCGGCCAGACAGTGTATCAATACTCTATTAGAGCTAGTGGCTACAAAGGTCACCTATATCGTGCAAGAAGCAACGGTGGTGATACGGAATATTTTCAGAAAGTACCCCAACCAGTACGAGTCTATTATTGGTACATTGTGCGAGAATCTGGACTCGCTAGATGAACCCGAAGCCAAAGCCGCCATGATCTGGGTTATTGGGCAATATGCCTCTCGAATAGAAAACTCCGATGTTTTGCTTGAAGATTTCCTCTACTCTTTTGCGGATGAGCCAGTGGAAGTTCAACTTGCTCTTCTCACGGCCACTGTCAAGCTGTTCATTCAAAGACCAACGAAAGGCCAAGAACTCGTCCCTAAAGTGCTGAAATGGGCCACCGAAGATACAGACAATCCAGATTTGCGAGATAGGGGCTACATGTACTGGCGTTTGCTTTCCTCAGATATGGCTACAGCTAAAGCCATCGTCATGGGTGAGAAGCCGCCTATTACTGCGGAATCGGAGAAACTAGACCCTGCCACCCTTGAAGAAATGTGCCTCAACGTCGGTACTCTCGCCACTGTTTATCTCAAACCCGTCCAACAAGTATTTCGATCCGCCCGCCCACGTCGACTTACAGACTCGCCTGCTTTACAAAAGCAGCATCTCCCAAATGGGGACCTTGATGCACAGAAATCGCTTTCCGCGTTTGGAAATTCCCAACCTATAGTGAAACCTAACGGGCAAGGCGATCTCGCTGCAGCGGTCGATGCAGCAGATGCATTCTTTGCCGGCGTTGGTCAGCAAATGGCAAGCATGAATTTGAATGGACAGGATGAGGGATTTGGTGGTAGTCCTACCGTCGGCCGAGGCGAGATGCAATATGTGGTTAATCAGAATGCACCAGAGCAGGTTTATCAACCTGCTGTTGGACAGGGTTCTAATGGTGATTTACTTATGTTTAATTGAAAGTTTTTAGCGAGTTCTTCCTGCTATTTTATTTGGGAGAGGGGTTTTAAGGTTACCTATTTATAGTTGATATACTAAATGCATAAGAACTTTCTTCTTTCCTCAATTACTGTTCCTAAAAAACGCAAAGTATCTTATCCTTGGATAATTACTAGTGTAGTGCACTTGATCGGTCCATCCAATTACGAGTGTAGTGCACTTTGGACTTATCTTCAACATCGGATCAATTTTATCTGTAGCCCACCGCCCACTCACACAAAATGTATGAGCGAGTCGATTACTATTTGGTCTTTTATTTCCTCTTAACTGTTCAGATGAAAATCCCCAGGCTCTTTATCTCGCATAGAAATTTTCGATGCTGTGGCCAGTAATTGTTAACTATTCGAACACATTGGTCTAACCATGTAAACAAACACAATAATACTTGCCTGATCAGCCCTCTGAACCACAAATTCTGTGATAAGCAACAAAAGGCTTCTTAGTTGGGATATCTCGTAACCTGTGTAACTGATCTTCTTGGCCAACAGTACTTTTTAAGCGAGTTGATCCACTCTATTTTACCCCTTTATCCTGTCATAGAGGGTTTTCGGTGCCACCAACACCGCCACATCATCCTTTTGGATGCACGGCTTGGGCGTTGGTCACACTTTGGAGTTTATGAGAGTGATGACAGTTCTGCGTCGGTGGCTGACTTCATGCATATAACTTTTTATCACTGGTTGGTTTCCTCGTTGTTCCATCTACATCCAAAATCTCTGGGAGCCCGCTTTAAAGTTCCTGGCACAAACCTTCGTCATGCAATATCAATTATTCCCCCACTTCCTATCAACACTTAGGCTATGCCAGGCTACCAATTCGATTGTAGTCACGCCTCTTATTTCTCCATTAGTCGCGTGTTTTCGCCTCCCCGTTCGAATATCTTATAAATTTTTCCGATGGTGTACCCAGCTAGTATCGCAATCCCATTTCTTGCAACAGCGACTTATGTGCGCGAGCCCTAAGATTCTGAGCAATAAATACTCCTAGTGAACAAAATTAAGCATCTCTTCCTGTTACAATTTCTACTCTACCAGCTCTCCATCAAATACCTCGGACTGATTCGCACTGATTCTTAATCCTCTGGTGCCTGGCGAAGATTCTGCTTTGGTTAATAATGTATTGTCTGCTTCGATGATTCAGGATGGGCATACTGGAAATGAGGCGTCTTTGGGTGACGAATCAAATAAGGATTCTGAATGTCCTGATTCATTGTTCTGTTACGAAGGCACTGATGCCGCATACTTCGATCCCGCACGAACTCGCTATAATGGCCAAGCTCAGTGCCTATAAACTTACTTATAGATATATATTGTGGGAAATCACATGTTTTCAATATATTTAGAATAGTTTAGTTTACTGTTATGTAACTACAGGTTTAGTTAATATAAACTCTTTGAAATCCTAAACTTATGTTCATCAACAAATTGAATTATTATTATCTATTTAATTTACCCCCCAATCCATTTTGTTATTAATAACCTTTATTGATTCTTTATATATCATTATTAAATCTTTAATCTTTATTGTTTCCTTTTAACATGCTATTGGGATGTATGTATTTCGCATAACTCTTTCACAATATAATGGTTAGGTTCTGCTTCTTCTTATTGTTCTGGAGCATCTTGGGATTTTTTTTTTGGTAGGGGTTATGATTTGTAGTTCAAATAGGGGTCACTTTGAGGACAGCAATATACTGGACTGTCGGTAGCCTTCCGTTGATTGACGATTCCTCCATAATGCCTAAAGTTTTGCCGGCTCACCATAATTTAGATCGGATTCAGATCTCACACCTTGCACCGTTTTACATGTACTTTGATGTTATAGCAGGATGAAAATGCGAAACCCGAAATCGTTGGAAAAACTGTTGAATTAAATAACTCTAAACATATTGTCTATGCAGACCCGTTGAAAAATTGCTACCCCAAAACACCCGAAAACAGTTTAAGCAAATCCGAGTATTCGGGACGGTCCCACGAGTTTGAATCGCACACCGCAACCAACATCTAGCACACGTTGATCTTCCCGAAGTCCCATTTTCAACGCTAGGCAGTGCTCATGTCGGGCCAAGGCTTGTTTAAATGGCTCACCTTTCGTGAACCTGCTGAAGTGGAAGCTTTGTCCCCTGGACAGTGGAAACAGACACAAGTCAGTATTAATAAAATTGCGGAAAAGCCTGTGGAGTACACTAGCACAGAAAACAGATGTATTCTCACCAGCCATATTCGTAGAGGTCAGTCGCAAGATCATAGTAATGCCGTGTGAGGGTAGCATAATCCTTCCGTCTTGCATCACGATCCAGCGGACTTTCGTCCTTAGCATCCTTGTTATCCCAATGCTTGAAGTATTCCTCCACGGCAAGCTTCTGGGCGTTCTTGTCTTTGCGCATCATGTTCATGAACGAATTATCGGCCTGACCAGTTCGGCCGTGTAGTGCCTGCTTGAACGCCGAATCTCGATCGAGATCTTGTGGTTCGAGGACAACGGGGGCTGCCATGCTAGCGGATATGCTGCATTGAGTGGAACAGCGGCACGAAATGAATAAGAGTTGATGTGAATACCTACACACCGTAAAATCTTAGTTTTAATGTCACAGATTGAATGGCTAATCAATTGAAATGGAGGAAAGAAAGGAAGAGTGAAAGAAGAGTTGAGAATAATACAGGGCAATGAGCACGTGATGGGAGGCAGGGGGCGCGTATATGGGTATGATAAAATGGTAGCATTAGCAAGGGTTCCAAAGTCTAGCTGAAAGGGGTAACAGCGGTACCTCCTTGAAAGTTGAAACTCGAAAACGAATACGAATGTTAGGTATCTTACCTGACCATGCATATTGGATACCCACATATGTTGGATATTTCTTTTTTACAAGAGTCGACCACTTGCCTGACTGTGATGGCGGTCTCAGCGGCATCAACTCAAACTTCTTCAAGAGCATCTATTCAAAGTTCTTTGGTTCATACTTCGGACCAGACTGTGGAAAAATGTAGACTTCAAATATCCGTCCAAGAAACACGAAAATCTTTTTAGTTCTTTGAATTTCTTTCTTCAGTCTAAACGCTCCCTTGCTTCTTCCAATGAATAGCAAGACTACAATCTCAATTTTAGCTGGTCAGGCAATGGTGGCGTTGATTGTCGTGCCGACTATACGGGACCCTTTTCAGGAATTGCAAAATCCACTTGCAAGTTTACACTCGCTCTCCAGAATTCGGGCAAAATACTAATTAATCATCAAGGTTCTCCTAACGATGGTAAACAGAATGGAAAGGCTTCAAGGCGCAGCGTGACTGTAGGTTGCGATACATATGACTATGAGATCACACCACCCGACCCAATGCTTGTAACCTGTAATCTAGACATTGCTATGGGCACAGACCGTATGCGGCCTGCTTCAAACGGGGTTATGTATGCAGCAGCAGAGCAGTCCTGCTATTGGGACTCCGACTGGACTATTCCGACTGGACTTTCATTGGTCAATAAACCACTCGACAAGTGGCAAGCAAACGACTTGCAAGTTGCAAACGATGAGTGCATGGGCCCCAGGAACAAGCAGCGTTGCATATATGATGGGTCTAGTACAGACCCTGCGCAAATGTCTCCAGAATGAAAGGCTTCGCGTAAGCTGTACGCCATGTATCCGGGACCGAGCGCTTTTAATTCCGATTGCACTTATTGCGATGCCAAGCTTGGCGTCAATCAGACAGACTGTAAACTATTACAGCCTTGTGTTCTTCCATATGGTGAGGAGTGCGAACAAGTTTCTTCTATATGGCAGTTGACAAGCTCGAGACCCTGTCTGTTTTATGATGCAGTCTCCCGGTATAATCATTTGAGCGGAGGCTTTAGAGACTAGATTATTCTGACTGAGAATGATACCAAATAACAAGGGCTTCTTTGTACTCAGGTATTTGCTGAAGATAATATGATTATATAAATGATAATAAGCCTATTCCTAACAAGGTCATTTGGAAATCAAACGGAATTTCATGAATGCAGTTACCCGTGCCAAAAGGGGCTATCGAAATCTGACGAAATGAAAGGTCTAAACAGTAAAAATAAATTTATTTTTGTATGTGTTTGCTCTCTAGTTATTAGTTAATTCGACTTGCAAATCCTAGTCACGGCAGCGTGCATGAAAGCTCGTTTGAAGAATATGAGAGAATGTTGTGAATCGACAATTTATTTGACATTTCAGATATCAAGAATAATTCCAAGTCATCCGGAATTATAAAGTACTTGGGTATCGAAAAGATATATACTCTGTAAAGAATCGACTCCAAACTCGAACTTTCCAAACACATACAATAACACATATCATCTATTCCTCCAACTCGAGAATTCGAACCTCCTCCCTCCAAAAAACTCGCAAGCATATCAATCCATCACCCACCCACCCACAATGGCAGGCATTCTCTCAACCCTCAGAAACACCTGTAAACCCCTCTTCGACACCCTCAAATCCACTCTCTCCACGACCCAAAAATGGTTTTATAGAGAAGTTACACCTGTACTTCGGGAAGTCGGATCTACTATGTATCGATTCTATCATACCCATGTGCGTCCATCAGTCTTACGCATTCTTCGATTTATCCAGAACCATTATGTTGCAATTGCTGTTGGCATTTTGAGTATCGTTGTTATTGTTTGGCCTGCTGTTATTGTTGCACCGGTGCTCGCCGTCTTGGGTTTTGGGCTGATGGGTCCGCTTGCTGGTGAGTTTATGGTTGAGCTCGCGTGTTGTTGTCGATGTTAAGGAGACTATTGGACTGCCATTGGATGGTTTGAAGGAAATTACTAACACGAATATATAATAGGTTCGATCGCAGCACTAACGCAATCGTTGATTGGAAATGTCGCTGCCGGTAGTCTATTTGCGACGCTTGAGAGTGCTGGGATGGCTGGATTTGGGTTGACGATATTGCCTGTTATTATTAGAGCTATTGCTGCATCCATTCTGGCAGCAGTTTTGGTACATCTAGTTTTGGCATGGCGGGAGGAGAAGGAGAAGAGTGTGTGAAGTTTAGACGGGGCTGTTGGATGCACTGAACTGGTGTGCAGGTGTCTTACTAATTGATTTCTGAGATGGAGAAACCTAGATCAAGAGGGTGGTAGTAATTTGTATTAAAGGGTAATAGGGTAATACTGTATGTATTAATATTCTTATTCCATTCCTACAATGAATGATCAATATTCCATTCCACTTCAACTTCAACTTCAACTTGAAGAATAAAGTAAGATGATCAAACCCCCGATCCGATTTGAACATTCGAAAAATAACACAACACCCCTCTCTACAAATCCACGATTCGGTATACCATCCCCGGTAGACCTATCTATCCATGTATATCATGAAGCGAATCCATCGGACACGCACATATCAACTCGAAGGTATAAAAACTAGGTAACAACCATAAAATCCTACAAAAATAAAAAATAACCGCATCAAAAGTTCAAAAGTTCAAAACATCAAAATCAAAAAACCTCCCTAGTGACTATTAGTCCCTCCCACTCGCTTGTGCCTCCATCCTTGATACCCTCCTCAAACATACTGTACATTTTCCAGCTGCTCCCCGGGTCATCCATCCATCCTATACCCAATTTCAATCCCAATCTCAATCTTGCCCTCCACACCTCCCACTTTCTCGCCCTTGACACCTTTAATAATTTCTTCGTCGGAAAAAAAGCTTTTGTTTCAAACACTAGATGATATACCATCTGTACTAAATCTAGACAATACGAGATGAGTGAGTGAGTGAGTGAGTGATGTAACTTTACACCCACTCCAGTAGAAAACTTCCTGAAGTCGGATATTTTTCGACTCGAGAAAAAAAAGTATCAAATTGAGCTTTCCTCCTAGCTATCCTATCCCCAGCTGTTATCATTCCATAAACACTGCCATATCTACCCAATTGGGCATCTATTCCCAAAAGAAAGCGCGAACCTTCACGAAAATTATTGGTATCATTTTAGTACTACAACAACTATCTATATTTACAAATCCTCCAAATCCCCTCTCTATTTAACAATCTTCGACTTCTTCTTGACCTTCTCAACCAAACTACTAAGATCCGCGTTCCCCTCTTTCTCCCCCTCCACCTTCCTCTTCTTACTATTACCCTTTCCCTTCCCCTCCACCTCCCCATCATCCTCCCCACCCCTCTTTCTCCTCCCCTCCTCCAACAACTTCTTCATACCCTCCGTACCCTTAAACTTTGGATTACTAGGATCAATAGCATACTCATGGTTCTTGAAAACATCCCCGAATCTCTCATCACCCACATCCATTTCGAAATTTTCCTGTAACCCCCCCCTCTTACTCTCCGCCTCTTCACCCTTCTTCCCCTTTCCTTTCCCTTTCTTCTTCTTTGCCTTCTCCGCACGTTGGATTTCTGCAATATCGAAATGATCCAGATGTTCCGCCTTATCCGTCGAATTATCCTGCATGAGTAATTCCAGCTCTGCACGATTCGATGCTTTATCTTCCGCTTCCTTAAGTTTAGCCTCGTGTTTCTTCTTGCGTTCTTCTTTGCGTAATGATTTGGCTGCTTTGGACTTGGTGGCTTCATCTGTTGCGAAGAAAGGATCATCGAATCCGAGATCTTCTTTTGCTTCTGCTACTTCCTCTTCATTATCAGAAGCATTTGGATCTTTTCCTTCACGGACAGCTTTGGCCTTTTCTCTTCTGCGTGCTTTACGTTCCTTTTCTTTGCGGATGTATGCTTCGGCTGTGGTTTCATTGGGTATGGGTTCGTTTTCGAACACGTTGCCTTTGGCATTCGCAGTTAAACCGGCTGTAAATGTAACCTCCATATCACCGACTGGACCACTATCTTTCTTCTTCTTGGTTGGCTCATCTCCAAGTCCGAGAGCTGCGCGTAGTTTCTGTCTTTCTAATTCCTTTTTGGATAGTTTAGGAGCATCCTCCTCAGCCGCTTCCTCTTCCTCTTCCTCATCCTCCGAATCACTTCCTAGGTATGCTCGTAGATCATTTTCACCAATTTCTGCACGACTTCCTGTGAATGCTCGGTTGATTGCATCTTTTCGACTTGCTTCCTCGGGGTTCATATCCCATGTAAGTTTGACTTTGGAATGTTGAAGTGCATCTGTGACGAAGTCCGTGGGTTTGTATCCTGTAGGTACCTGTTCACATTCATCTCTTGGTTTATCATCGAATTCAGTGCCATCGGGAATGAATCGCAAGTCGAAGAAGTTTGCGGAGCTCAAATACTCTGTGCCATCGCATTTCTGGTAAATATTTTCTGCGGTTTTATCATCCGAGCAGACGACGACAGCGTAAAAATAACGTAAGCGTTCGAGTTGATATTGTCGTAATGCCGCACTATCGAATTCATTACCGTCATCTCCCTTTTGTAAATCCTTCTTGATCTTCTCCTCCAATTCTTCGTCATCAGTATCCTCGTAGTCTTCCGAGTCTTCCTCATCCTCATCATCGTCCTCGTCCTCCTGTTTCTTCGCAAAGATCTCTTTAGGCGGCCCCTCCAATTCCTCTCGCTCCATTCTTTCCTTTCCATATTCAGATTGATAAATTGAAATTTTATGAATCTTTCCACCAGGTTTAACAAAACTCTGGAAAACAGCCATTAAATCCACCGATCGAATATTATCCCAATCCAAATTAACCACTGCAATTCTGGAAGAAACCTCCCCCATCTCAACGGCCTGCTGTTCCGCTTGCATATCCGGAAATGTAGCCTCCTCTTCAATATCCACCCCTCCATCTTCATCTTCATCCTCATCTTCATCTTCGGAAGAAGAAAATCCACCGCCTCTCGCAGGATCATAACCCGCTGCCGCTTTTCTCAATTCCTTTTCCACAACCTCATCATCCTCTACTTCCACATCTTCTCCCTCATCCTTCTCACTCTCATTATCCTCGTCATCTTCCTCGTCCTCATCAACATACAATCTCTCCAATGCCTTCTTCTTCCCACTCCCACTCAACTTCCGTCCATATCGATCCACCTTTGCTGAATTCGAAAAATCATCATCTTTCAACATGCGCGAAAATCGTTTATCAATCTTCGTCCTTGTTTGTTTCTTGGAAGGAAGTCGAAATCGGGGATCGGTAGAGAAATTGGAGAATCGAGGATCATTGACTTCGGAAGTAGAGGAAGCATCTTTTAATGCTCCCTTGGGAACTTTTTGTTTCGGCATTTTATTATGAGTGTTTTGTGAAATGCGCAATTGAGAAGCTTGGGACTTGAGAAATGGAATTTGTGACCGAGAAACTTTTTTTGAGATTGCGGGTTTCTGCCAGTGGAGATGGAAGGCGGTGGGGATGATTGATGTGGCTGGAGAGATCAACAGCCACAACAGCACTCAAAGTTAGCCACATTCTTCACCACAATGACGAAATATCCATGCAGATCATGTCTAGACAATAACATGGAAATGTACTCAGAAATCTAACCTCTGTCAATTTTACACAAACTCAAGCCCATCAAAAGCCAACAGATAAAGCAAACAGATATAGCCTCTTAACACAAACTAAGACCAAGACCACCGGCAAAAATGACTAAACGTGTATGTAATACTCCATCCCTTCACACCGTGACCAAAACCCCATCTCTGGACTTTTCTGCATTATGATCGCAACTGTTTTCCACCGGAGTACTGAAACTGATATCTCTATAGATAGGATTTACCGTGAGCGGTACAGTTCAAGGTTAGTATATTATATATCCATACATATCTGACTATTTCAACCGACAATAAGGTTATCACATCAAGTGTCCCTTTCTAATAGCAAAGAAACAAGTGACTTACAATACTAATCGTCTAAAATCTCAGGAGTAAGTTTCCGCTATTTCACGCAGAAAAAAGCTAGAAGTTATGGAGTTGTTGGATGGGTGAGAAATACAGATGATGGGAAGGTATGTCTTCAATCTCATTTTCCCATCCCTATTCCCAACACCCTCTCCTCTCCTTTACCCCAACCTTAAACCAACACCATCTACAGGTAGAAGGCGAAGCCCAAGGCCCCACCTCGGAAATCACAAAATTAATCAGCGATTTGAAAGAAGGACCTCGTCACGCTCAAGTCACAGATTATGAAGAGAAGGAGTTGGATGTTAAGGATAGTGGAAAGGAGGAAAAGGGGTTTGATGTTCTGAGATAATTAGATGACTTGTTTTTGGTATGAATATCCTGTTTATAAGATGATTATTTGTCTACGAGTCCTAAGGACAGGGCAGTATCGTAATGACTTTGAATTAGAGATGAGTAATAAACCTAACCTTTTTATCCTAAAGAGAGGGTTTTGTTATTTGATTTTGGTTTCATGAGAGGTCGATTAGTATTTTAGACGAGATACGCTTTATATCTTAAGCGGAAGACGACTGAAGACATCGAATAGGTACGCAGATAAATAAATTAACTGAGCCAACAGCATCAGCAAAGAAGATGAAAGCGCGATGGGAAACTCGTATGTAGGAATAGAGGTCTAAAATTCAGGTTGGAAGAACATCACTACCTAGGATAATAAATCAGTCCCCGGTAAGTAAAAAGGGACCTCCATGGATTACTAAGCGAATGTAAGATCTGACAGCTTTCTCCCGGATGATATCATATTATTAATGTCAACGTCAACGTCAACGTCAACATCAACATCAACGTCAAATGATATGCGAGAATTCAGAATTTCAACCTCCTAGATGCATCTTTACAAAATGCCCGAAAGTCTTTGCTTTGAATGTGCAAAATTAAATATCACACCGTCCGCTTTCACATCAGATCCATGTCAAGAGAATCTGGCTCACCAATTAGGATCTTATAATGATCTTCTGAGTCGAAAGACCTGTCCGCTTTGTCTGTTACTTATTGAAGCTAGTAAGAATGGTCCCTACTCCATCATATCATCCAATCTTGGGCCGTTACATTTCACAGCATTCTGGAGAAATGCAGCTCCACCAAACGAGGATGGGAGTACAAATAGCAATTCTGCTGTGTTGTCGGTTAGTATACATGAAGAAATGGAAGCAGGAGGTCTTCCGATAACCCTACGACCGATTGATTCTCAGAGGTTGGAATTCTTTCATTATGCTAAAGACATAGATACTCCCTTCATCGATTTTGATCTGGTGAGATCTTGGGTAAAAGGGTGCGAAGATAATCACAAGTGTGGAGAAACATTTACCTCTTTAACTGGAGCCCATCGAACACCGGCTGAGTTTAAATGTATTGACGTTGAAAAAATGTGTATTGTTGAGCCACCGGAAACATGTCGATATTTAACTCTAAGCTATGTTTGGGGAGCTGGTCAGAAGTTCGTCTTGTTAAAGGACAATTATGAATCTTTATCAACCCCTGGCAAACTCACTGATTATCTCGATCGGCTCTCTAGAACGATCAGAGATGCGATAGATGTCACGAAAAAATTACAAGAACGATATCTCTGGATCGATAGCTTGTGTATAATACAAGATGGGCTTGAAGAGAAGCAAAGAGCCTTGGAAGATATGGGCTTGGTGTATAGTCAGGCTCTGCTCATGATTTGTGCCGCTGATGATCGATGCCCTGAACATGGTCTGCGTGGCGTTAGCGTCAGCGTCACACGAAACCCCCCAAAATATACCCGCGAAATCATGCCTGGCCTCACACTTGCTGCTCAATACGCCTTCGATCCATATCTCGATAGTTCGATCTATAATAGTCGAGGGTGGACGTACGCTTGTTCCGGTTTGATATCGAAGAAGTTATTGGCTAATAAACTGTCAGATATCAAGAAGAACAATTCTCCTCAAGAATCCTCGTCTTTACCAATGACCAAGTATACTTTCGCTGCACAAATGCCGTGTGTTCTGAGGCCGTTGTCTCTGATACTGGCAAAAATCATGACCCAGAATTGAAGTATCCGGACACAAAACGAAGATTTATTGGCCGAAAAGAAACCTCTCTCTGTATGCTTTACTTTCGCGCCATAGAAACTTATAAGGCTCGAAATCTTACATACCCCTCTGATATTATCAATGAACTTGCAGGTGTATTAAATACTCAAGGGAACGCAATGAACTGTGACATATTCCATGGTTTGCCATCCGCTATTTTCGATATGGCACTACTCTGGCAACCATCTGGGAAACTAGTCAGACGAGAGGGATTTCCTTCTTGGTAATGGGCCGGTTGGCAAGGCCAAGTACGTTGGTATGGCGATACTATGGAATTGACTTCGTATGGATTGTATGAGTCTTCAGAAGATTCGGAACACAAAAAGATAACGTCATGGTTGCAGAATCAGACCTGGATTGATTGGTATCGATGCATCGATGGGAAGCTTGTCACAATTTGGTCTCCCAACGCTCGAGCTCAAGAAGTATTGGAAGATAATATCCAATCAGATATATCGACAGATAAAATGGTTGGATACTCTGCTTCAAATTCATCCCCGTCAAATCTGTATGGCCGGGTAAAAGACAGCAAGTCTCTGTTCCCTCCAGATTCTCCAATTATCTCAACGCGATCAAGATCACCTGTACAGTCAAGTACTGAATATTTATACTTCTCTACAATCTCCGTTCAATATCGCATCCGTCCCACAACAGCTTACCTACGCTATGGCTCGATCGACCCCCCAGTAAGTACTAAGTGCCGATATTTCATTGACTCTATCCATCTTTTCCGAGACTCACCACCCCTCCATCCCATTCTAAACACTATCCAACCCTCCATTAACCCCTCTCACCAAAAAGTGGAACTCCACCCACCGTACAATCTACCACCTCCTCAACAATTCCTCCCAAATCTGCGGTTACATTCTCCTCCCCTCCACCTTTCAAAATCTCTACCCCAACCAATTCAAACCCCCACCCACCGTCTCTGACGCGGAGTGGTATAAAGGGGGCAATGGTACCGAGCCTATATTTGAATTTCTTTTGTTGAGCAAAGCGAATTATTATTGTGAATGGGGAAGACCCCATGAGGCGCATCCCTATCGAAAGAGTAAGTTTCCTCCTAACTTCTCAATTTCTCCTTTTTGTTTCCACATCCGGGATCTGATTATTGGCGCGATTGTTTACTGATATCTATGCGGAATTTCAAGGCTGGGAAATGGAAGATTATATAGAAGTCCATGTTATGATGGTCAAAACGAGAGAAGATGGGGTAATGGAACGAGTAGGGATTGGGAGGTTGCATCAGGAGGCGATTAAAGATGGTTGTGGGGAGGGTGCGAAGCGGAAGGATATCGTGCTGGGATGATTTGGATGGTGATGCAATGGGATTGATGAAGTCTCTTACGTTCTGATCATCTCGGTGCCTCAACCCACAAACTTGCGATAGTGAAGGTATGGGAAACTGGTGTCTTCTGAGCTCAATGGGCAGATTGTGTTATAAGGGTCAACAAGGTAGGGTATCTGCGCGAAACGTGAACAAATACCTATAGAGTCATTGGACTGCACACGCGATCTCGTTGGTTTTCTTGTGATGAATGGTAGTAGATGGCATTATGATGAGAAACCCTACAAGCAGAAGTTACAAAGGTTTTCTTGCTCTTAATAGTATCCGGTATACTAGACATCATTCATTAATCCATACATAATTCGCCACTTCACGCTCAATGGTTTCTATCAAATTCGAATCAAGACACCGACACTTCCTATCAAATCCTATCTGGTATCTTCGGATGATAATAAATGGATACTCGTATCAAAAAAGGTCGAACCCTTCCATCTCAGGAAATCTTATCTACTTACACGAGCATATTTGAAATCAAGTTGAACATTAAACGACTTTCATCCGACATTCTAGGCCGAAATTCTGGACTTCTGGACGGATGAAAAATCAACAGTACAGCAAGAAATTTATCATCTCACAGATTCAATTATGATGATTTTATATAACAAGTCAAGTATGAGTAGCATACAAAGATTGCATTCTTCTTTATTCTCTAACCCATAGGTACTCGCCGTGTATCGAGAACTACATCTGCAGCGGGATGTTCTGTTCACAGTAGTAGATATTTGCTTGTTCGGAACAAGCAGAGCATGACTCCATGCGCAACTTCGAGCACAAGCACTTTCCGAAGCTGACGGAATGGAATAGAATAGTTAATATTGGGATATACATATTGATGCCGAGCAGTGCTATTAGCTGTGCGGACTGAAATGGGTGTTGATTCTTTTCTGAAGCGGGTGATATCTCGAATACTACTGTGGTGTCGTGTCGTCACGGTTTGAATCAACTCCCTACCCTACTAGAGTAGGTAGTCTTGAATGACGTTGTGCTTAGGATCCCATTCAATTTACTTATCCCACACATGCGGTGCTTCCTTGCCTCCTCTTACCATTATATACGTAACAGTTTCCACCTAGGAAGTTCAACAAGAAGTAGGGAGTCAGATGACTTTTCACATCCACCCCAACCTTTGTCAATTCCATTATATCCCGATCCGATTCACTCTCCAAATCCTTTCCTAGTTGATAAACAAAAGATTACATGAATTACCTAGTATTTATTAGGTCCCCCTTCCTTTCCCCCCTCTGCCTTCATTCAATATATTCGCCATCAGGGAGGACTTCCCGATGTCATTGCATTACCGGGAGAGATCTCTCGTTATAAATGTAGAGGTGCTATCCATGGTTCTTCTATAAGTCAATGCTTCCCTCCTTATTGTTCGCATACAATTCCTGGATATAGATACTCGTCTTGTAATCTTACTAGAAAACAATGTTATCCTCAAGGCTCCAGTACAGAATGTAATAGCGGAAGCTGCAATACATTTTGACAACAACAAGAAGTAGTGAAAGTAATCAAACAATAAGAAATAGTTAAATAATAAAAGATAACTGAACTAAACAACAAAAAATAATCAAATAACAAAAAGCAATCGAATAATAACAAATAGTTAAATAATAAAAAACAATCAAATAAAAAAAAGCAGTTAAACAACCTTTACTATTGACCTTTTTTCATCTCATCTCATCCTATTCCATTTCACCTTGGAAATCCTCTATCTGACAATTCCCAAAAATACATACCCCCCATACTCCCTCCTATCAAAACACATCCCCCGCCGCCGCCATCTTCCCTCTTCCTCATCCCCCTTCCAAAATGAAAAAGATCAAAAATTCCAAAAACAATATTCCGGTACGGGGAATTGAACCCCGGTCTCCCGCGACCTGATTGAAGCCCGTAAGCTTCGAATGAGAGGCGGAAATGCTAGCCACTACACCATGCCGGATGTTTTATTGTATTTGATGAAAGAGGTTTGATTATCAGAATTGATATTGAAAGAAACAATAGTGGGGTAGTGAAAATATCGCAGATTTAAGCGATAAAAGTGGGGGATTGTTAGTTTAAACTTTACTTTGAACTGCTCCGCTTTTGAAGTTAAAATAAACTTTGTAAGTGGTTAGAAGCGTTATACAAAATGTTTTTATAGATAAAATATACATTATGGATATTATTATATGTTATTTCTGCTATAATTTAGCCTTATAGTAAGTCCCGACTTATGCTTCCCAAGCCTCTCTACGTAAACATCAACAGCATTCCTCTTGAAAGGGCACAAAAGTCTATCGAGCTTCTTATTTAACAGAATAAATTGATGCATTCAAATATGAAGCCTTGTGGATAGCATTGTAAATTGCATAAGGAGTGTAACATTTTTGACTCAAGATTTTAACATATCATCCGGGTAATTGGTGTTCCATGTCAAGTTGAACATTGTATAGTTCTCGTCTGGCCTCTAGAAAATACACTTTCTCAATCTCCACACTAGATCTGGTGTTTACAGCGACTGATAAATGGCTTGAAGTCTGACTACCTAGTCGACAATCAAAGACCCGCCAAAGAAACCGATCAATTCACCTTCTTCTTCCCCCCAACCCTCTCAATCTCCCTACAAACCGCATCCACCACCTCTAGAGTTTTAGCCTCCCCACCCAAATCCAACGTCTTCACACCACTCTCCAAAACATTCTCCACACAATCCATCAATAAATCCGCAGCCTCTCCTTCACCAAGCCACCTCAACATTTCCGCTGTACTCCAGAAAGTCCCCACAGGATTGGCGACTCCTTTTCCTACAAGATCAAATGCACTGCCATGTATGGGTTCGAACATCGATGGGTTCTTTCGAGTAGGGTCGAGGTTGGATGTAGGTGCAATCCCGATTGAACCTGCGAGAGCTGCGGCAAGATCGGAGAGGATGTCGGCATGGAGGTTTGTTGCTACGATTGTATCGATTGATTGAGGTTGGAGGACCATTTTGGTCGTCATTGCTAGGTCATGTTAGTAGCGAGTGAAGAAATGTGACAAAACACCTACCATCAACCAGCATTTTCTCCACCTTAACATCCTCAAACTCCTTCCCCACCTCCGCAGCCACCTCATCCCAAAAGACCATCCCATTTCTCTGCGCATTGCTCTTCGTAACAACCGTCAAGTGTTTCCTCTCCCTTCCCCTCGCCGTCTCAAATGCAAACCTCATAATTCTCTCCACCCCCACTCTAGTAAAAACGCTCGTCTCAGTAGCCACAGCCCACTTCTCCCCTTTATGTGAAACCCCTCCACTTAAAGGTCAAAGAGTCAGTCACGTAATTACCTATCAATAAACCCATTGGAGCAAATGAAGACCAAGTCTCCCCATGATATTAAAGGAGATGAAACGCCCAAATAGAATTGAACAACGGGAGTGATATAAAAGAAAGGATAAGCATACTGCCCCGCATACTCCCCCTCACAATTCTCCCTAACAACCACCCAATCCAAATCCGCCCTCCCACACCCCCTCAACGGCGACGTAATCCCTCTCAAAATCCTCGTAGGTCTCACATTAGCATATTGCTGCAACGGTTGACAGAGAGCCAGTCTAAGACCCCACAGAGAAATATGATCCGGTACATCTATATCAAATCAAAAACATATCATTAGCTCCTCAAATCCACTCCGATAATAATATGATATGATCACTAGCGGATGAAGTAGATGAATGATAACATAAAGAAATGAACTCTACAAACCCGGATCCCCCACGCTACCAAAAAACACCGCATCAAACCCCCTCACCACATCTAACGCATCATCAGGAAGATACCTCCCATGTTTTTTATAATACCCACTACTCCAGTCGAAATGTGTGAAGTCGAGATCAAAAGTTCCGAGTTCGTGGGTTAATTTTTCGAGAACCGTGATTCCAGCAGATATTACTTCGGGTCCTATACCATCACCTGGGATTGAGGCAATTTTGTAGGACTTTTTGGTGGTGGGTTTGGATTGAGACATTGTTGAGTACCTAGGTGGTGAAAGAAGAAAGTGTATAGCGCATTTGAGGTTGACGTCAAGTAGCTATGGCGGGGTAGTTGCTCACGAGGGGTTACATTTGCCGAGGAACTACCGCCATGGTGCGTATATGGAGAAAAATGACGAATCAATAATCATCCACTGATAACTGGCTGGCGATTGATTTCAGAACATTATTCATAAATTTGAGTGAGTATTAATTATGGGTACCAAAAATAAAGGATGCACGAGTAGCCACTAGACTTTGAACCACAGTGTCATATAGAAGCAACGAATGATTTCAAAACACCAGAAGAAAGTATATTCATACAAGCCGAAAACTCTAAGTAAAATCACCATCTGGTCAGCATTCAAGTGACAGATCAGAAACACCTAAAGCCCTTTGAACTCCCACCCACTACCCTATATGACACGCTCAAATAGCTCCCAGAAAAGAAAACGGATAATGAAATCCCCCAACAGCTGACAAATCTAATATTTTCAATCCCTACGGCTCATTCGCCTTCCACCTCCAAATTGAAACGAAGTGGGACTCGTCGGCGTGGTAGGTCTTGCCGTTGGTGGTAGACCCAATTTGACTTCTCCAACCCTTCGTAAAAGTCCCTGTAACGCCAATCGAATTTCCACTCCCATATCCCTAGAAAGTAAGTCCACCGCGAGTGGATAGAACACCTCTATGTACTTCTCAAATCCTTCCCGTGGGAAATTCATGTACCCTTCCAAAACGTCAACGACCACCGGCCGCCATGCAATGATGTTTCTCTGTTGACTCTCTTCCTCCAGCAGTGTGAAACCACGGATAATATCGGCACACAAAGGTACCAAGGCTTGTTCTGTATCTGCTCGGTTTCGTTTTCGCTCTTCGCCTTCATCATGGTACATTCTAAGTAAAATGGACACATATGTCGCTGCACTGCCAGATTCTTGCTTCAACAAGTTGGGTGGCTGTTTCATAAAGCCTTCACGCCAAAGGCGCATGCGAAGTTCTTTGTTTTCATTAAACTTTTTGGCAAATAAGAAAGACTTCTTGAGTAAAGCCATGAGCCGGAGAAGTTCTGGGCTAGGAATTTGCGCATAAACAGTATCGTTGGAGAAAAGTTCATTGACAGTCTCAATCATCAAGAGTTGTAAAACACATCTAGTAATGATTTTATTGAAGAAGCGTCGGCGGGCTGCAGTGACGACCACTGGCTGTTGCTGAAGACCTGATTGTGGCCTGTAGTCTTCTAAATCTGGAGTCTGAACTACCGGTGTCTGTCCCTCTTGCTCAGCAATGCTTTCTGCATCGGATGTTGCAGCACCAGTTGTACCATTGATCCTTAAAGATTGATCATCTCCAAGATCTTCCATTGGTGACACAGAGCTCTCCATATTACCCCCTGCTGCAGACGATGTTGCAGCCGAAAACAATTGGTATGCAGTGGTCCTTTCGAATAACTCAACAAAGGCTCCCACTATCTTTGACCAATGTTGAGGTTTGAATTTAGTGACATTTTGCAAAATCAACTGCTGTAAGCAATTGCTACCTATGCGAGCAATTGTGTCATTTTCTTGGCATATACATAAAGCAAGTAGGTCAAGGAATCTATCCAGCATGTACTCGAGCGATTCAAAATAATGAGTAAACAGGGTGATCATGTTTCGGAGAGCTTGAATCATCGTTGTCGATAGCCATACGGATAACTCCTCATGATTGACAACATTCGACATCTCGGACTTCGATTTGAGAACCATGAATATAGGGTAAAGGAGTTGTCGCCATAGAATATCCCAGAAATCAGAAGGAAAGTCACCTCCATACTTGACCAATGAGTCGAAGAGGTAATTTAGAGCATTAGAGCGGACTTCCAGATCTTCCCCAGTCATGAGAACATCATGGAAGGCAAATAAAACAGGAAACCAGAAAGCTTCTTCCTGAGTCGTGCGGCTGATAGGGTTTGTAGTGGTCTCTTGTGTCTTCACTGAGCCATCCGAATTTGCATTGGATTTGTGAGATAGTGGACACTCCGGTGTCTTCAACATCTTGGGAATAATGGATTTCAATGCCTCCATGGCTTGTAAGCCCTTCTTTTGAAATTTCATATTTTTCGAAAACTCGGTCAAGCAAACAATCAAGTCTGCAAATGCTCCTTGAGAAATGACGACACCAAAACGAGTTTTATACACTTGATTGACGTTTTCAAAGGCAAGGTTGACGATGCTCTCATACGGCTCCCGAGCTGCAACTGTGAATACACCGAACATTGTCCTCCAACCCGAGCGAATATTCTCCCCACGGGCTTGAATCATCTGTATGAGACAACGCAAAGCCATATCTTTCACGGAAACAACGTTTGAATTCGACATTACATGCTCGAATGGCTTCAAAAAGTCTTTCTGAAATTTGAATCCAGGGAGTTCTTCAATTTCCATAAATCGCATGGATAGTTGGCGGAGAGAATCTAAAGCAAAGAATACGACGGCAGTGTTATTGTGACACCCAACACGGTTGAAATGCTCGCCTAAAACAGCCCAAATATTGGCCCATTCGAACCTGACACGAGTCATATTGTAATAGCTGATTTCCACAAGTTTTTGAAGACTGTATGTCCGTGGTGATTCGTTGGAGCCTGATATCTTGATCTCATCCCAACTGACCTCTGTCAGCGCTCTGACAAAATGTACAATAGCTTCACCGGAAAGATTGGCCGTATTTGTAAATATCCTATCCACTCCCTTAATGACTTCATCGGACCTACTTTCCATTGCGACCTCCGTTGAATAGGTCGTACTTTGAGTGTTCGTCCGAGGACGAGCTCTCGGTCGCTGGGAAGCTGTGGATTTTCTTGATGCCGTGGTATCTGAGCGCGATGGAGCTACAATTCGGGCCTTTGAAACGTCTGGAATAGCCCCTTCATCGACTCCGTCAGATATTAACTGCAAACGGTCCAATTGACTGATGCACATGAGGATATCTCGCCATGATCCTTTCAAGAGATTTCCTTCTGTTTGTGCTACTTCGAGGAGAACTTTCAATGCCTCCACATTTTTGGCCAACATATCCTTCGGGTTGTTGAGATTAGTGGAGTTTTTGAGAGCAGAAACAAATGCTTCGCGTGGAGTTTCAAGGTCGAAGAGGCATGCAATACGGATTGCTAGTTTCATGCCTTCAATGCACAACTTAATAATTTCAATATTGTGCGAGTTCTGCATTTGACCAGATAGCCCAGAGAAGAATGACATCCAGGTCACTTCAAACATAGGACCGACATGCTTGAACGAAGTTGCGGGAATAAATTTATCCCCGGATTTAGATGCATTCTTCCGTTGGTTTCGGAAAAGATTCTTGAATAGTTGTTCAGATCTATGTGAGATCTCTTCGGATTGTTGCAGATAGGCTTCACGCTGCAAGTCACGTCCAACTGTAGCCAAAGCTTGCCCAAGACCTGCCGCAATACCGCCACCAGACTGTGGAGGAAAGTTACCCGTGGCTGCGGCAGCTTCGCGCTCACTATTGAGTACAATCTCTTCTGTTTGAATTTCTTCGTATATGCCAATGAGATACTCATCGGGTAGGTTTTCGTTATCGTTAATACCCCGATTGTTCTTGATGAAATCTTCCTTGGTCATTCGCTTGGCAACTTTACTGCTGTGTTGATCCGTGTTCAACATGATGACAGAGTAGGCCAAAACGTAAGCGGTATCAGCATTAGCAAATGCGTTTGGATTGCCAACCACATATCGATTTGCAAATTTCAACATGAAACGATCAATCTTTTGAGCCTCACCAGGAAGACGGAATGATTGCAAAAATTGACGTAGAGCATCTACAAATCGACGTTTAGTGAAATCCATGGCGTCCACAAATGCGTGCATAATCGCAATATTTCGTTCCTCTCCTTCACCCAAGAACTCTCCGATTTGCGCCTTATCCAATCTATCCTCTCGGAGTAGAAATTGCGCAATACATTCTGGCGTATCCTCCGCTATGAACTTATCGGCGAGTAAGAGCTTGATGCCCTTTTTTGGTTTGAAGTTAAATTGTTTGATGGCATTTGTCATTGCAGTTTTTCTCTGCTTCTCCTTTTCCAAATGTTCAGGGTCATCATCCATGACAGGTGTTGAAGGCATCGGTGTATTTTCACCGGTGATCCTTGACGAACTATCGTTCCCAGGTTCCAGTGATTCTCTAACATCTGCGGAAGCCCTAATTTCGCCTTCTGGACCACTAGTCACATCAGCAATTCCTTGCTGTGACCAATTCACCAGGGATCTGAGCGTCTCTACCAGACAATCCATAGCTTGTCGTTTGACAATATACTCTTTAGGGATTTCAGATTCCCCATTTTCGGTATGGCTACTCAGATGTGCTGTAGATAAAGGCGGGGGGAGTGTGCCTCGAGCTTGCCAATCGCCACCCGTGCTTTTACTATTCTTCTCCTCATATTGCTGTTGATGAAGAGGGCTTACCATGACAGCCGTGCTCGCTGCTTTAGAGAGGTCTTCAATCAAGGTCTGGAACATGTTGTCAACATTTCGATCGCAATCGTAATTCAGATATGTCTCAACGAGCGCACGAGGATCGGCACAGAAACGATGGAGGATGTTCATGAAATGTAGTTTTTGAACGACAGGCGCGTTTCGTCTTTCAAGGAGTGCCAAATATATCTCATTCAAAAAGACTTCAATTTCTTTCTGTAAAATAATCAGTCAAAGGATCAAAATCATTCATTATTCTATACAAACCTTAAATGGGGCTCTCATGAATTTGAGCATAAGCCAGAAAATTTCACAGCAAATTTCGAAGACCCTATCAGCAGAACTGGCGCCATTCCGAGTTATGCTAAGACATAGGTAGAATTTAATGGCTTGTAGGAAACCAGTGGGCTCGTTGCTTTTGCTGTTGGTAATCGTACACAATGGAGAAGTGAAGACGAGCATATTATTATTGAGTAACATGTGAATGAGGTAAAGAGAAATTAACTTGGAGCGCATAGCTTGGCCCTTTACATCGAACAATTGATCCGGTGGAAGAATTTTGGTGCTGAGATTGCAAAAAGATCTGAAGACCAAATATGCGTCCCTTATATAGACCTCATCTTCCATATCCTCGGATTCTAGACTATCATCAGTTCCACTGTCCGGAGCTGTTTGTTCTGACACTGATCGAGGTGGGGCTTTCGCAGGCTTGACTTGTGTCACCATGGTTGGCCCTTCTCCCATCTGCGAATCGTCGAAACTTTTTCGGTGCTCGAGGTCTTTGAGTGTGAGTTTTGGCGCATCTCCATTCGAGGGTTCTTCTGTCGGCGCCGATTCTTCCACTGCCTCTTCTCCCATGCTGCTTCTGGGCGCACCATTTAACGACTCCGGGGCATCGACCGTGAAGCCGCTAGTATTTTCGGCATTTTTATCCAACTTTGAAAGGTTCAATCTGGCCTCCTTCATGTGTATCCTTGTCTTCACTCTTTCGAAGACTGTTCCAACCATCTGTGTCAACGTTCCCTGCGCCACTTGTTGATTCGCACTGCTTTTCGAAAGTAAGAAGACATTGTAGACCTGTCGCACTGCTTTTAATAATCCCGCACCGTGTACCACAATTTTATCATTTAAAACCGCTGCCAATAATGACTTCACAATTTGCAACTGGATTTCGACTGGGGTAGTCTCTCCCTGAAAGCAATCGCATATTGTATCTATCGCTCGTTCAATCAATGGCGCACGGTCGGCCTCTCTATCTGCGTTCGGTGATGAAGGGACTGAGAAATAAGAATAGCTAATAAGCTTCCCGATGCAATCCAACGCAGTCGTAGTTAATGGGATACTTCCGGATCTTGTGGCTTGTTGTAATGGGTCGAAAATGATTTCGGGATCAGGTAATTGAGGTTCATGTTCTTTAATATCCTTCAAAGCCTTCTCGACCGATTCCCCTAATCCCTTTCTTTTTTGAGCCTCTTTTGAGTTATGTATAGCTTCCAGAGCTGAAACCACAAAGACGATGGAGCTCATGGTGGTCGATCAAATGCGCCAAATTCCATTCGTAGTAACAATAACCTTTCCTTGAAAAAGAAATAAGAAAAGAGTTGGTAAGATTTATTATCTTGTGAGTTAAGTTAAATTTATGAAGTTTATAAACTTTTAAAGTTCGTTCGAGAAGAACAGGATTATATCATAAACTCCAAATTCTTTCCTTGGGTCTGAACTTATGAACTATGAACCCTTAGCTGCCACATATCTGGTCCGGCCATCCACTCATTCGAGGATCCCTACCTCTAAAATTTACCGCGCGCTTATTGTCCAATAGTATACCTGACTTCCATGATTGGCGTCTATGAACCAATAAAGATCTCAAAGATGGAATTATATACGCCCGAACGCCCTAATCTTTGACTATTCTACTTTTGTACTAGACCCTTTGAGCTCCGGCCTGCCCAAACTCCGATATTCAACAGAAACAATTTAAATCTGTGTTTTTGTCGCGAATAACTTCCTCCCACTCCCACTCCACCCAAATTATCTCCCACCTCTCCGCCCCAATCCTACAATATCGGGCTCTAATATCCAAGTCTTATATTCTCTGGGCACGGATTTAGATTTCTACACCCATCTTAACTGCTTTCGCGGTTGTATTTTTGTATCTAGATATCCTAGTCAAGATGTTTTCCGCAGTGTTGAGAAAGCGTGCCCTGCAATCGCCATCTCTGCCATATGCTTTAGCAAGATGTTATGCCTCGAAATCATTCCCTCCTCATACCGTGGTCACCATGCCAGCTTTATCACCAACAATGACTGCAGGTAACATTGGATCGTGGCAAAAGAAGCCTGGAGATGCAATTGTTCCAGGTGATGTCTTGGTAGAGATTGAGACTGATAAGGCGCAAATGGATTTTGAGTTCCAAGAAGAGGGTGTTTTGGCTTCCATTCTCAAGCAATCCGGGGAGAAGGATGTGGCTGTCGGAAATGTTTGTACTACTTCGAGCTGAAGAAGAGTTAGAGTGCTGACGGGACAATAGCCAATTGCTGTTATGGTTGGAGAAGGAGAGGATATATCAGCTTTCGCGGACTTCACACTCGCAGATGCCGGGGGAGAGAAATCGGCACCAGCACCACCAAAGGAGGAAGCCAGCCAATCTTCAGAGAAATCTGACACAAAATCTGGAACTGCTCCCCCGCCCCCAACCGAATCGACCCCAGCTCCGGAGGAATCCGCATCAAGTGGTGGAAGATTACAACCTGCTATGGATAGAGCAATCAATGCTAGCTCTGCAGCCATTAAATTAGCAATTGATACTGGTGTTAAGATTACCGGTGTTAAGGGTACTGGACTCGGTGGACAAGTTACTGAGGCCGATGTTAAGAAAGCTTCATCCGGAGCTTCAAGCAGCGGCGCACCAGCAACAACCGCTACATCAAGTTACGTCGATACACCCATCACATCTATGCGTAAGACCATTGCCAACCGTCTTACCGAGTCTGTGAACCAAAACCCACACTACTTTGTCGCCTCTACCGTTTCCGTTACCAAGCTCATTAAGCTCCGACAAGCTCTTAACACGTCCGGAGAAGGGAAATATAAGCTCTCAATCAACGATTTCTTGATCAAGGCCTGTGCTATTGCATGCAAGAAGGTTCCAGCTGTTAACTCCAGCTGGAGAGATGGTTTCATCCGCCAATTCAACAATGTTGATGTCAGCGTAAGTTTTCCTTTACTCTTCTTGTCAGACCACCAGTGTACTAAAATTCTACTCAGGTCGCTGTTGCCACGCCAGTTGGTCTTATGACACCAATTGTCAAGAACGTCGAAGGACTCGGTCTCGAATCCATCTCAGCACAAGTCAAGGATCTTGGCAAGCGTGCCCGTGATGGAAAACTCAAGCCAGATGAATACCAAGGTGGAACCTTCACCATCAGCAACATGGGAATGAACAGCGCCATCGATCGATTCACTGCCGTTATTAACCCACCACAAGCAGCCATCCTTGCCGTAGGAACCACCCAAAAGGCCGCCATCCAAGGCGCAGACGGCGGAATTGAGTGGGATGACCAAATCACCGTTACTGGAAGCTTTGACCACAAGGTCGTAGATGGTGCCGTTGGTGGTGAATGGATGAAGGAGTTCAAGAAGGTGGTGGAGAATCCTTTAGAGTTATTGCTATAAGAAGTAATGTGACATGACATGAATTCGGTGGTTTAAGACTAGGCTAGGCTAGAGAGACCAAGGGGAGGGCCAGTCGATATGTAGGCTGATGATACCGATGAAAGAAGAAAAGAGATTCCCCATGTAACTCCTTGTACAATCAAATCAACGATCCTCGTAACATGCATTCTGCCTTTTCTGCAAATATGAAATCATACACCATTTGTGATGTTCAAGCAAAATTTAACAATCCCCGGTGAGCCCATCATTATATTATCCAAGCTCCCAATGATCCTCAACCCTTTTACTGCTCCCGNCCCCCCTTTTCCATATCCCCAACCACCCGGTAAACACCCGCACAATTTCTCATCATAGCTACCTAGGTAATCATAGAAACTCCCGGTGAGCGGTAAGCCCTGCGATCTTTTATTCCTCCCGGTGAGCTCAGCTCCTAGTAAACTTCCCATACCTAGGTACTAGGTACCTACTAGGTATATAAAATAAAATCCCCGTTACCGGTGATCACTGATCAGATCCCTAGGAGTATGTATAGTATGGTGTAAATATTATATTTAGCAAAAATCCATCGATCTATTAGTTCGTTTGTTAATTGATATTAATATTGATATTAACATTTCAATCATCGATCGAGTAGTAAGGAAGTACCTAGTACCTAGTACCTAGTAAGTAAGTAATTACAGTCGAGCGATCCCACTGTTCTACGGAGTACTATTCTACTATTCCACCCGACCCCCTTTAACCTCCCGAATACGAAGTACGAGGTACGAGATACCGGTATCTATTCCAATCCATCCATCCATCCATTCAAAATACCCATCATCTCCGCCATACATACATGCATGATCCACCATCTACCATCCATTATTTCATCCATCCGCACTTTTCAAATACCTACCCAAAGAGTTCAGGTCATACATCGCTTACCATCACCCATAGTATCACATTCACATTCACAAACCGGTCGATATCTTCTCATTCCCAGCTCATAAATTAACTTTGCGAACCCAAGAATGATAGAGATCACCATCCCTTCCATTACTACTCCTCCGTCACCACCAGGAAAATCACATTCAATTCTCCCATGGAACTCATGTAAGATACATACATATGAATGCATTTACGATATCGAATATCCCCCCCCCCCAATTTCTCTCCAATCGATACCTATCAACTCAATCCCGAAAAAGTATCACTCCACAAACACCGCCCAATGACTTGCTTGCTTGCGCGCTTCCTTGATTCAATATAACGAAAAACAGACACCAACCCCTAGTCCTATCCCCAAAGCCTGCCAGTCCCGTATGTCCAACGCCTAACAATGCGTATAGGTATGTAAGTATGTAAATAAGTGCGTCCGTAAGTATTCCCTTCCACTCCAGGTAAACAACTATCAGTATCCAGCCGATCACTCTGCCTCATATTTCCCCTTTTTTTATCGCCTCGCTAACCCCAAAATACCACCGCCGCCCCCATCCATCTCTCTCCTATAAGCGCCCTCAAAATCCAACTGTTCAATCATGCCATTAATCCTATCAATCTCCCTCTGCATATCTCCTAAATTCGTCCTTAGCGCCTCCACCTCATCAAATTTTCTTCTTTTCCCTGCATCGGCCACCATTTCCTGAACGAAGAATTTTTGTTCTTCTAATACTATCAATTGTTCCCTTAATTCTTTTTCTTCCTGTTCCATCTGTGATATTTGACTTATATCCGATACTTGTGACGAAGTCTCTGTGTTCGTATCGTTATATTTGATATTTGAAAGGACGGATCTTCCATTTTGGGGTAGAAGGGATGAGTGACTGGAGGATGGCGTAGCGTGTTTGAGGACTTTGGGCAGAGATTTGAGGGGTAGCATGTGAAGGTGAAGAAAGCTAGAAGACTGTTGGTATATAGCTTTTTGGATTTTTCTTTGTGTGGGTGAGGTGGTCGGTAAGTCACGTATACGTCTTCCAGCTTGATCATATTTCCCGAAACTATCTATTAATCTCTTTCGAACCTTGGCAGCTTCAGCAAGCTGTACATGCGACGGTGGTTTCTCAGGATCTTGAAGAGCAACTAATAGTCGTTGGAAATTGGGTAGCAGTAGACGAATACCCTTTTCGAATTGCAAAAGATTTTCATAAGCCCGCTGAGAAGGTGTTTTCTCCATAAGCTCGGCTTGAAAGTCCTTTTTAGAGAAAACAGTTGTTTTGCAGTCGCGACACATTCGAATATCGAGAGTAACATTCTCGGTATGCTTTTCTGACTGGACGTCAGTTACTGGAATATGTCAATGAATGACACTGAATCTATTGGAAACATTTGTAACTTACTTGCTGTAACATTCAACCCAATTTCAGAAGAACATCCTGTTCTAGGATCTGAACAGACAACTCGTCCACACAGTCGACAGTGATGCCGTCGAAATGACCATGAACCAAATTCTTGTTGGCAAAAAGGACACTTTGGAACCTTTGCATCCTCTTCCCAGGTCACCACCGATTGCTCTAGTATCTTGCGCGGATTCTTTTGACCGGCTAGAGATAATAATGCCCCGTTACTAGCCATTTCTTCTGGTGTATTAGCGAGTAGTTGAGTCAATTTCGTGAGCCGCTTTTCCAATCTCGAGATTTCCAAATACGCCTTGTCCACATGCTTCCTTCGCATGGCCATAAAATCGTTTGTGTGATCTCGCAAATAGCCATTGTGATCATTATATCCTTCTCTTGACTTGAAGCAAGTCTCACAAACCCTACACCATAAGCCCCGTACAGGTTCGTGCTGTGCTGATCTCGAGAGTTTGATTTGGTACATTGTGTGGTCCTCGCAGAATAGACGTCCGCATTTCCTACAATTAACGCTTCCGTTGACTGCACCGAGTCTTTTCCCACAGATTGGCTCCGTGCATATATCGTTGAAACCAGATTTCTGCCAGTGTGTTCTTGTAATTACTTCATCGGGGTCCGGTCTGACTGGCTCGGGCGTTGACATGCGATTTCCAGAAAGAGCATTTGGTATAGGGCTTGAAAAAGTTGGCACATCGTTTGATTCGAAAACGTCCAATCCCTTGAGTTTCTGATTTATCACTGCTAATGGTTGGAACTTTTTCGCTTTTAAAACTTGCTTGTCAAACCAATTCTTTACTTCGTCCTGTTCTACTTCTGGGAGCTCTTGGTGGTTGTCATCGAGATGTCTGTTAAGAGTGAGTTTCCTTTCTACCTTTTCAATCATATGAAGCATACCGATTTAGTTGCAAGAGAGTCATCTGCAAGAAGTTAATATTATTCTGGCATGCTAACGTATTAAAAGTTACCCTACCATTTCTTCGCTGCATATTGGACATAGGAGCTTCGAGCTCGCAGCGGCGACACTTGACAAGCGTCCATTCTCTAAAGAAACCCTCGAACTCAAATCCTGGCTATCATTCCGTAAAGGCGACGTTTCTAAAGGAGATGTTGAATAACTTGAACTCAGCGACAGAGTACTTTCCGAATGAGTGATGAAACTAGAACTGCGTTGTTGCGCCTGAGGGGCAGGAGGTGCCAAAGACTTCCCACTACCCAAAATCCTCCCACCTCCCAGCTTTCGACTGGACATGACTGAAATATATCAAAATTGTGAGGAATTCTACCTCGAAATCTCGCCAGATTAAGACATTGGCTTGTTGAAGGTACTCTCTCTCTCTCTCTGTCCTTGAGGCCTTTCCTTCCGCCTTGTTCGTTCTGCGACGGTGGTTTCGAATCGTTCCTGAGTAAGCGAAACTACCTACTGTGTGCCTTGCCTTATCAGTACTGGCTGGCTGGAATGCTTATCGCAAATGTCATCAAGGATGGATTCAAATTCATGATAAAGCACCGAAGTATCGGCAAATAAAGAATCGTTAATAATTATGCAAAATATCAAATACTTCAATATCAATACAAATAATGGGTGAAGAAGATAAATTTCCTGAAGTCGAGGGCGGCGGATCATTAATACTGGCATGGCAAATTAAGAATAAGAGAGTACTGGTAGTTGGGGGTGGAGAGGTAAATAAATCCCCCCCTCCGTCTTTCCAATATCCTTCTTCGCAATTAACCATTTCCAAAAGGTCGCAGCAGGTCGGATTTTGAACGTCTTGAATGCAGATGCAAAGGTTACTGTCGTATCACCTCGAGAAGGTCTAAACGCAGAAGTCGCATATCGAGTACAAAAGGGGCAAGTAGACTTTGTGGATAGAAAGTTCGAACCCTCAGACCTCGATAATGTTGACATGGTTTTGACTGCGGTCGATGACCCGGAAGCATCTTCACAGATATGGAAGTTGTGCAAAGAAAGGAAAATAGCAGCAAACATCGCAGATGTGCCACCCGAGTGTGACTTCTATTTTGGAAGTGTTCATCGAGATGGGCCTCTACAAATTATGGTTAGCACAAATGGGAAAGGTCCACGATTTGCCAATATTGTAAGGAGGCAAATAGCTTCAAACTTGCCAAACAACATTGGAGATGGGATAGAGAAGATTGGAAAATTGAGGCAAATGCTCAGAAAGATTGCACCAGGACCAGAAGAAGGTCCAAAGAGGATGTCATGGTAAGCATTCTAAGAGAATGATATCATCGTTTTTGCTCACACAGATAGGATGATCAAAGTCAGCGACGCTTACAGTCTAGAAGACCTATTTGAGATGAACGAAGAAGATATGGAAGTACTACTAAGATTCTATGCCCCCAATAAAGTCCCGCGATTCAAATGTTTACAGGCAATGAAAGATAAATCGTGGGACTTGGGATGTTTACGCCCATTGAAAGATGAGGACACAGCTTTTGACGGCTCCTGGGGATTTTCTGTGGGATGGGGTTGATGGACTGGATGATTGTATATTTACCTACACGACATGAAGATATTGGCGTTTTGGTTTACCGGAAACATCCCAAGGCAAGGAGCTTTTCAACAGGTACTTGTCTAGGAATTTGGAATTAGTGTATGCTTATGATACTTAATTTCAATCAAAGAGGACTACTGAATTTAGGACAATATTTCTGGGGTTCACTCCGTCAGCTTTCTCGCGTTCATGTTTGCCTCTCTATTGCCTGCAATGCTCCCTGGAGTCCCTCCACTTTCAGGATGCCTCAATGTTCGGCCAAGCTCTGAGGTTGTATATCCGACACTTCCAAGTTGTGGCTCAGGTCTGATGAGTCTACAACTGCCATCCAATTACTCAATATGATATTAGTCCGATATGCACGTTGCTTGTCCAGCAGGATTACCAGCTCTAGCAGCATAGTAGATAGGTTTGATACGTCCCATGATGCATTGTTTCTGTCTCGGTTTGCGTTGCTCTCTGAGTATCTGTTTATATATATTATACTTTTCAAAGAAATTGGACGTTAGAACATGAGTTCAAGCAAGCTGCATAAGAGGATATATCACATGAAGGGTTCGATGCTTTCGGCAGTGTGTCTTTGAACTACCTGGTAGACATATCTCCGTGTTTTTCAACGATTTATTCCGTCCGGGGTCCCCACAACCCACGTACGCATAAGACCCTGATCAAGTCAGATCCAAGTAGATCTTGTCTTTCATTTGGATTATATGTAATTCTGAACATGATGATTGCAAAAACTCATAGTCTTTCGGCATAACCCTGGCCCGACGGAAAAACTTTGGGAAAGCAACGACTCAATATGCGGATGCTGGAGGGCCAAGACTTGGCTGTCTCTATTCCGTACATTACCCCTCAACAATCTCAATAGGCACAATGTCAACCTTGGCATAGTAAGCGATCTGGCGGTGACATGAAAAGTATATATGTAAAGATGTTGATATTTTCCTGCTTTGTTTCTTTTCCATATCACGGCTCAAAAATTATATCAAGATGCGGTTTACTCTTTTGCTCAGCTATGCATCTGCATCTGCAGCAAGCGTGATTGGACTCAGGGCTGAAGATGCTGCTATTAAGTATTCAACTCTAGTCTCTGATTCGTTCATCCAAAGGGGAGTGGCCAAAACGGCACAATACCCCCAGGCGGTATTCTACCGTGGCGTCGAAATGGCATATAATTCTACGGGAAACGCGACATACATTAACTGGGTCAAGTCCCAAATGGATGCTGCCGTCTCTGCAAATGGATCAATTCTGAGCTACCCAACATATCCAGCCTCTCTTGACGACATCCGAATAGGGACCATCATCCTCGATACCTGGGCTCGAACTCACGAAGAAAGGTACAAAGTTGCCGCCGATAAATTGCGCCAACAATTCAACTACAACCCTCGAACAGCATCTGGAGGTTTCTGGCATCGTGCACCAACATACCCGAATCAGATGTGGTTGGATGGCATCTTCATGGCTGATGTGTTTTACGCTCAATGGACTTCTTACTTCGATGCTGCTAATATTACGGCTTGGGATGATATCCTGTTGCAATACTCACTTATTGAACAACATTGCCGCAATCATACCACCAATCTCATTGTTCACGGCTATGACGAAAGTAAAACACAAGTATGGGCTGATCCCGTGACGGGTGCATCGCCTAATGTATGGAATCGAGCATTAGGTTGGTATATGATGGCGCTGGTCGATGTTCTTGACTTTTTCCCCAAATCACATGCTGGATACGCACAACTTCTGGACTGGTTCGTCACCGCATCAGCAGGTGTAGCTGCTGCGCAAGATACAACGGGTGGATGGTGGTTAGTAATGAATGAACCGTATCCCGGAAAACCAAGAAACTATATCGAGTCCAGCGCCTCATCGATGTTCGTCTATGCAATCTTAAAGGGTGTCAGAAAGGGATATTTGGGAAGTGAATATATAGCTCCCATGAAGAAGGGGTATGAATACATTGCCGAGACTTTCGTTGCTTTTAATGGGACGAATGGGACGGTGAATTGGGAGGGCACGGTTTTGGTTGGTAGTTTGGGATCAAATGCTACGTTTGAGGTTAGTGCAGTGTATGAGATGAGACTTCGATATGGCAATCTGACTGACTTTTTTCTTTAGTATTATACCTCGATACAGGTTGATGAGAATGATATGAAAGGTGCTGGGCCATTTGTTTATGCTAGCGTGGAATATGAACAGTTGGCGGAATAATGGTAGTGGCAGAATGTATATTTGACGGTTTGATGGACTCTTGAATTCAAAGGGAATCTCACATATACCTATAGATTACCATCCAGTCTTCGGATCGGATAAACCATCATACCCATGTTGGATTTTTACTTTGCGTCGACTACATATGGATCGTGCTGGAGGTGCTGACAGACGTGTACGTTCTCTTTTGTCTTGAATTTCCGTAAAAGCTATCTTGGTCTTGTACATGTGCAGACCGAATCTAAATCATTCTAATACAAAAAAGAAATGTATCCAGAACGCGATAAACACGTGACAAAACTTCAACTAGACAACACAGGTTTCTAGAGCCCACTGTCCTCCAGAAAAGAGTACCCAGCCACCCAGTCCCATCTACAAATGAGACTCCAAATGAGCCTTTTGAGGGAAAATAGTCAAATCATACCCATTCCCCTTCTCAATACTTCTCTTCCACGCCGGCCTCTCATAGCACCTCTCCAACCAAGCATTCAACGCCGGAAACTCCTTCTCCAAATCCACCCACTTCCTCTGCTTAATCATCGCCATCGGAAACTCCAACATAATATCCGCTCTCCCAGGGTTCTTCCCCATCAAGAACCCACCCTCAGGACCCTCCTTTAATTCCCTCTCCAAATCGCCCAACACCTTCCTCAAAGCCGGCCCATCAAATCTTTTCCCCATCGGCCCCGCCCCATTCGCAATGGCGTTAAAATCAAGCATGAGCATCATACCTGATGCGCGCCCGAGATCGGTCAGCGTGATACTTACAAGAACATCATCGCGCACCCAGTCGCCGTTTCGAAGGCCGAAGGTATCGGCGGTATCGAAGGTGCGGATGAGGTAGGTGGCGATGGCGAGGGATTCGGGGATGTAGCGGTTTCCGTCCTTGGGGCCGGTGATGAGCAGGGGGGCTTTGCCGTAGTGACCGGTTGCTTGGAGGGAGGGGGGTGCGAGGAAGGGGGCTTTGGGGTCGGTGGCCGGGTTGCGCGTGTGCAGTTGCAGGTTGTAGGGGATGGAGAGTTCTTCGAGGAGCCAGAAGATACGTTGGGATTGGGAGTCCTGGGGTTGGTTAGTTTGTGCGAGGGTATTAGGGGGATACATGTGATCGTACGTTAAGGTGATGGAATGTGGGAGTGTTGTCGGTCATTTTGATGGTCTGATGGATGATAAATAGAAGTGGAGATACTGAATGAGGGACGGGAATTATGATGTGATGTAGTTTTGGTTACAAAAGATTTACTATCGAAGTTTGACACTTGAAGAAAAGATGCGGACCTTATATGAAGTGAGTATACATTAAAGCCGATATATCCACACCAAGAGAAGGCCACTTCTCGACTGAGAAAAGAGGGGGCCTCGGTTCTTCGGCCGGTTGGTGGATACCATAGGCGGATAACTATGGGTCCGGATATAAGACAAGGTACGTCACTGTTTCGTCGGACATAAACCTCACAGATCCAATGTATGATGTATCATCATCCATATCAAACATGTCGGATTCGTAGCGAAAAGGGGGTAACGAAAAGGGGGTCGCTAGGCGATGGTCGTTAATCTTTGAGTTTTATATTAATCTCACTTGTAAGTTCGCATATTCATGTTGAAAATTAGAGCGGTAATAGAAAATACTTAGAGGTGAACGTAATGAAATTAGGATTTTTGGATTTAATCTTAATCGAGTGTGAGAGCTGTTACCGAGTACTAACATACTGTTGCAAGTCATAATCACGAAGGGGGGTAAGATTAAACTTTTGTTATAGAATTTGATTAAGTTCCTGTAGCGGATGAGATTTTTCCTTACTGCGCTACAATTTAACTTCAACCTGGCATATTTTCAGCGCTGGCTGGAAGGAATAACGTATAATGAGGTCAATCGCATCCGTAAATCTGTTATATCGTTTGCAGATCATGTAGCTGAATTCATCAGGCGACAAAAGCGACAGGCTCGGGCCTACGCAGGCTGACTGCGACAAAAACCCAAAGATGTTGAATATGGACAGCGAATGTAAACCTCCCATATCATATCACCTAGAGTCATGCCTTTCGTCTATCCTGATACTCCTCTTCAAGACCACGGAACACTGATCGAAAACCTCCAGTTGTGACTCTACTACTAAGGACGAGGCGAATGTTGTTGTAGGTACTCAGTGCAAAGTCAGCCTCAGTAAGAGCAAGTCAAAAGTCTTCAACCCATGTTTCCAGCACCCCACCAGTCTTCCACATTTCCCATGCCATCGCCCCTTTGATGAAAGAAGCTTTCTGCCAAAACCGCCAATTCATCATCAGAGTAGGGAAATGACGGCTGGATAATTTCTTGCTCTTGTCCTACCAACCCATTCTCCCCCAGACTCACCACACTAGTATTTACTGAATTGGGACCAGAGCCCTCAAAATCCTGTCTATCTACTCTAGTTGGTTCAGGTAGCGACGAGGCATGACTAATTTCATGAGTAGCAGGAATTGAAGCCGGATACAACGATGGTCCGAAGAGACAACGAGCTGATGTTGGTATTTCGCTAGATGAAGAGTACTCTAAGATTTCCCAAAACTGTCCAAGGTCAATAAGAAGACTGCGATTAGGAGTTTGGGGTGGCGCATCTGGATTTGTGTATGTAGATGAAACTGTATCACAAAGTTTTTGAAGCTTTTCCGCCTGCTACATTGTTAGCACTGAATTAAATCTGGGGGCGACGTGACTCACCATTCGGGAAACATGAGGCCACTCCTTGAAATCTCGAATGAATCTCAGACACTTATCAAAGTTGTCTCTTTTTTCCTGTCGCACAATAGGATCCTCGGCAAAACACTCCTGTAGATATATCGTGGCAATGATAGCTACGCAATGAGCGAGAAATGGATCAGAAACTTTAAATGATTTAGCTTCCAACATATCGATATATCTGATGACCCAGCTAGCATGTGATGAGATCAAATCTGAAATATGTTGTAAGAAAATTTCGGGGATGGCAGACTTGATGTTTTTCAATCGAAGTGACAGCAAAAGTGGATTGTTCAAAAGACAAAGGTTTGTGTGATACAGAAATTGAGTAAATAGCCAAGGGCCCCAGTAATCTCGATTCGCATGCAAATCTTCGGTCGATCTTTGAGAGAATTTGGCTGACTTGAACCGATGGATTTGTGAAGTACGGGTCTCAAAGTCCATTTGCTGAGCCATTATTAACGCGTAGTCTGATTGAGGAGACCATGGGGGTAAAGTACTGGGATTTCCACGTCTTCTCGCGTAACGAGTGATCTTGAACCACACTTCACTGAGTTGAATTGCATATGCAACGACACCTTTGTCTTGAGCATCAGGGGTGGCAAACTCAGGGGATGAGAGATCGGGAGTTTGTCCGCTTGTGGACTGGCCAGGACACACTGGTTTCCCTGTGGTTTCCGGATACCACGGAAAGTTATCCTCGCCCGCGAAATCTAGGACGCTAAATTCTGCGCCATGCAATCTTTTGAGGAGGAACAAACTCCAAAAGCATCTTCGACGTTCCTCACGAAGCACATCGGATAAAGGAGCGTGGCTTTCTGTAGTGAGACCTGCATTATGAGCCAAACTCATCGCTAGACTACTATGCACGCTTGCCTGTCGAGTTTTTCCATCTACATCATATAAGCTGGAATCTACCTTCGGGATGACCTGTACGTACTAGTGAAGTCCACCAAACTAAGAAGGCACAAAGACTGTAGTGTCGAAAGCTCTACTCGGCCTCCAAATATCCTGCTTGAAATAATCGCTCGAGCTGCCTCTACATATTCAGTGACAAGCTCCGATTGATTATCACGGAAAATCTCGTCGTCTGAGAAGCGGACCGCCAAAGCTAGAACAGAGAAAACTACCTCTGGATCGCGTTCGTTGAGTGTTTCAACAAATCTTTTCCGACAAAATACAGGAAGCGGCTGGCAATCGCAATAAAGCAGGTAAGTTTTCGCGATACTTATAACTGCCTCATATGGTGGCAGCTTACTTGTATCTGGTCAGTATTATGATTTCCCAAATAACTGCACCAGAATATCTCACCTACTCGAAAGCCTAGAAACATTCGGCGTTCTCATTGTGTGTTCCACATGTGACAGCACTGGAGAATTTGAGATATGTCGTGATGCGCTCCTGCTCATAGCTGCTTGGTTTGAAAGAACCTCTGCAAGCTGAGCCTCAACAGATTTTAATCGGTCTTCCTGAGAAATCTGATCAGCACCTGGCGTTGACTGAAAGGTCCTTACTTACTAAGTTTACATCACTAGATGATCTCGCATGAGTCTCCTGTACTCGTCTCGGTGTTGGCATCGGTGTCCTCTCAGTTGAGGTTCTTTCGTTTCCATGATTTGATCCATCATCAGCATAATAACAATTCTGTCTTAGTCTTGCACAATGCGAGCATACTGGCTTCTCGCCTGGACATCTCGTTTTTTTGCGCCTGCTCACGTTATCAATCAGTCAATGCAGCTTGTTATCGAATTTACTTCATTTTCTCCATTTCCCCACTCCTCGTGCACACTGTCTGCTCAGTTTATAGAAGTCTATTACGTACCTACATGGCTCACATGCTTGGCGGATACGTTTCGCAGGACGTTCTGACATTGAAGCACTTTCGATGAAATGTGCAAAGAGGTTGAGGTCGTTCATCTAACATGATACTGTGAGTGGGATAATTGTTGATTAGTTGTCGATAAAGAAGTCAGTGCACTAGTAATAGTGATATTTAATGTTGCAACTAGGCCTAATTTGGTCAGACAAAAAAGCAGGGATTCCCGGCGGAGAACGGAATGTCCGGATGTTGTTCGCACGATACAGTCATTATGCCTTTTCGCGAGGCTAATCTGAACTCTGTCCAAAGTATACATTATTTTGTATAGACAAGGTGTTTGGAAAGTTAAGGATGGCTTCAAGTGAATTATGATAGTACATTATGCAAAAGTTTGAAAAGTCTACATATTGGCAAACAGTAAGAAGTAAGAAGTACGGTCGGCCAGGTAGTAATTAGGTCAGTCTCAAACCGCTTTTATTGCTTTTTTCACTTTTATAATTTGTTGTTTTTATTATATAAATATTATAAATATTATAAACATTATAAACATTATAAACATTATAAACATTATAAACATTATAAACATTATAAA
>NGKG01000006.1:1553142-1596112 GCA_002162505.1 Myriosclerotinia scirpicola | reverse complement strand
ATTATAAACATTATAAACATTATAAACATTATAAACATTATAAACATTATAAATATTATAATTGTAGGCCTAGGGGTCCACTTACACTGTCTTATTGAGTTGAAACTCACGTTTAAATCAAAATAATAAAAATAATTTGTAATTAATTTACTATACTTAGATATAGCTAAAAGCAATAAAAGCGATAAAAGCGATTTGAGACTGATCTACTACATGGCCGACTGTATAAGAAGTGGGATATCCAAAAATCGAAGTACACCTCAACGACCCAAAAAAGGGAAATTTGACGATGTTACAAGCTGGACCTTATTTCCGTTTCTGGATGTATACCCAAGACTTTTCTCTCAATATCTAGATGCATATCATATTCATTCATCTCCTCTATTGTCAGTTTCTTCTTTTCATCCAACACCTTATAATTCGGGTTGTGAGTATTCGACGAGAATCCGATCCGTTCGTTGATATTTACCCTCGCGCGAGCACTAGCTGCCTGAACTCGAGAAGCTCTAGGTTTGCGGATTTGCTCATATAGCTTTAGCCCCTCGCTAATGCTTGCTTTCGAACTTGCAAATTCGTATTTCTGTCCGAAGATTATACCTAACGCAGCGGCATCTTCCAAGGCTTGGCATGCACCTTGACTTTGATCTGGAAGCATGGGGTGCGCTGCATCACCGAGAATACACGTGGTCCCCTTTTGCCAGTATGGATATGGCTGATGAACAAATAGCCTCCACGGTTTCACGTCGGTTGAGTTCTTAAATAACGCAAGAAGCTCGGGGTCGAGGTCTGGGAATGGTTTCAGGACATCCTCAACGGTAAGATTGATATTCCAGCCTTCACCGGCATGAGGGCTTTCATTTGTTGGAAAGAAGCAGTAGAATGAATGAACTTCCCCGTCTCGGCATGGAGAAAACACAATCTTGTGGATTCCTTGTCCTCCCCAAAACTCAATGGCACTGTTCGGCGACAAATCTCGAAGTCCCAATTTCTTCGCATCTTCTGTTTCGATAATGCAGTGCAAGCATGTGGATGTAGATAATTCCCTATCTGGCACAATTCCCAAATTCTTTCGCACCTGTGACCCAATTCCATCTGCACCAATAATCAGATCATGTTTGGCTTGTACGCCGTTCTCAAAGGTTGCGATGCCTTGTTCATGATCGATTTCCGCGCACTTATGGTTGCATTTCAAAATTGCTGGTATGCCAGCGTGGTTTGGTCCTGTAGCAGAGTCCATCAACATTTCATGCATGTTGACCCGGTGGAACATATTGTAAACATATCCCCATCTTTTCTTATAATCGGCCAGATCGTATACGTTTTGCACCTCTCCCGTTTTCCAATCATGGGATATGAGTTTTTGTAGAACTACAGGTCGTCCAATGGGAATATTGACACCCCATTCCTCAAGCCACTTTGTACCATTCGCCGCACACGATATAGATGCTCCAACTTCTCCAGCGAAATCTGCTCGTTCATATATTGTGACTCGGTGGCCGGCTTGTCGTAAACTTGTGGCTGTAGCAAGACCCCCTTTCTCCCACAGGCTAATTAGCTATTATGAATTGCGTATGAGAGGATGAATGCATACCTATTCCACCACCAATGACACCAATATCCAATTCCCTCCATGATCTTCCCATTGAGACCATATTGATTGACAATGATATATCGAAAAAGTAGAATATGATATTAGAAATATGTGATATACCAGATATATGAAGACGATTTGAAATAGTGAGAGTCTATTGACAAAAGATGGGAAAGTCAAGTGCTTTACCTGCGGACTCTACTCAACTTCTACATCGGTTCATCTCCGATTCTTACCTTTAATGGGCACTTATCAGCTCCAAGGTGGTCAACGCCCAGTCTGCTACATCTTGCATTGTGCTCAACCCCTCACTTGAGTAAGATACAGTGGCTTGTAGATACGAAATACATCTAGACTGGAGTTTCCGTATCCGCTTCCGTGTTGAATCGACATTTTGAATTCCAACAGTTGGGCCGTGCCATTGCCATGGCTTATGTAAGTTGATCCGCTTCCGATCCGTTAGCGTAATATCAAATGCGATCCCTCCTATCAACTCGCTACAGGTTTACTGCACATGGTATCCCTTGCTTTTTGTTGTTGTTATTCTCTTATTAAAAGTTGTAAGCAAAATGGCTACTCAAGATTCATCACTCAATGTTGACAGTAATCTCCTGAGAGAGGATGTCAAATATGCACAAGAGCATGATTTGCAGACTTTGAGTATCTTTTCGACACAGCATACCAAAGACGACAAATCTCCCACAGGTTCCATCTCAGAACCTACTACAAACTCATCCAAGATTTGGGTAATGTAGGGATTCCTGAACCCATTGCTCTCTCTCTCTCTCTCTCTCTCTCTCTCTCTCTCTCTCTCTCTCTATCACGTGTTGGCGCATTTTCTTTTCTAACATCGCCCTAGCTACATACATGGGGGGGCATGGCGTGATCCACTTGTGACATCCTCCTCTATCCTCCCAACGATCAATCGTCTTTTATCTTCATCTATCGAATCCAAGATTGCCTCCTTTGCGTCGATAGATTATCGCCTATCACTCCATCCGTCTTTCCCTCAGGATTCTTCTTCAGTTCCCAAGCATACGTACCGCAATGCCAAGCACCCTGATCACATACAGGACATTTGTTCTGCGCTTTCTTATTTACAGTCAAAACACAAAATCGAAGATCGATATCTCCTTGTCGGTCACTCGTGCGGCGCTACATTAGCAATGCAAATTCTAATGGGAAGAGAATTTCTGCAGTCTTGCGGTATACCATATGAATCCCTAAACTTTAAGCTTCCACGATACGTTCTTGGAGTAGCTGGAATTTACGATTTGAGATTACTTCGCGATACACATTCGCATCCTGCATACAATGAATTTCTAACAGAAGCTTTTGGGACCAATGAGAAAATCTGGGATGAAGTTTCTCCAGCCAGATTTCCAAACTTTCGGGAATTTGGTGAAATTGGAAAAGTCCTTGCATTTGCTACCTCACGAAATGATGAGCTAGTTGATGAGACACAAATCGATGTTATGGTGAAGAATGCACAAGGTTTCGATGGTGAAATAGTGGTGAAGAATCTCAAGAATACGTTGAAGGGAGCTCACAACGAAATATGGGAGACGGGGGATTTGGCCGATGCAATCGAGCAGACCTTAGATCTATCCAACTAGACAAATTCACGAGTGCGGACGAAGCCGAGACCAAAATGATCAAGGACTATTCTTTTCGAATCATTGACCGGCGGTCAACAATTTGGTCAGCTATTTATCTTCGGAACAACGCTTGATGGAGGCATACAGGTGGTACCAAGAGTAGAAATGACTGTTCTTCGCACACACTGGCATGCTGTTCTGTGAGGGAGCTCCTCTCGCCGATGATGGAAACTGCAGCAGCTTCGGATATTACCTAACTGGCTGGTTTTCTGGGGATGTTTATAAGTGCACAGGAATCCAATGTGCTTTATTGCAGGCACCACACGCTGAACAATATCTCTCAAGTCTCCAATGATTGATTGGGCCTCTACTTGAATACATCAACCTTTTAAGGGATAGAGCTATTCCCATCTACCTATAAGAATTTTGGATTTTTTAAACTCACACAAAATCTTATATAATTACAATATTATTTTTAAAAAAAAATTCAATTAATATTTTGAAAACTAAAATTATATCACCCCTCACATCACAATATCTCGGATAAACACCGGTCCACAATTACCCCACTCCCTTTTGCAGATGATGTTGGACCACTGGTGGACTTGACCTAACATCATTTATTCCACACCCAAGCCTTCCATCGGTCTCCGTCTTTGACCAGATCTCATGCAATCTAACGAAGCAAAATTCTCACATATACCGACTATTCAGCCCAGAGTTCACCAACTTAAACTTCTCCAAAGTTTCCAGGTGAAACTCATTCCTATAGGTTAGCCTTAAAAGCGCAAAAATGGCAGCAGTAACCAATTCTGATATATTGAGTGCACCTACCAAGATAGAAGTATGATATCCTAATCACTTACTTGCCATTCACTAATAAATATCAGGTTGTTGATCGATTAACAGCGAGAAGTGCAAAAGTCACGTTAGTCCCCATAACCCCTCCATTCGGACATGACACTCACATCATCCCATCAGCACTACATATGGTCTCTCAGATCAAATAACTCTCCTCCAACATGACTCTGCATTTGCCTCATTGATTGGCGAAGCTCCATCACATGCCCTTCTATTTTCTACCGCCGGTACAACAAACAACCCCTTCTTCCACGAAGCATGTGTTTTGTTACCCGACCACGATGAACTTTACATCACATCCAACCTTCTACAAGCCACTAGCTCTGCAAACTTTCCTACTATTCTAATATCTAGAATTAAACTTCATCGCAATGATGATGGTAGTATCAAATCTGCTGACTGGGCTAAAATGCGACCACCGCCCGGAATCGATATGCCGAATGGCGGTGTCAATTACAAAGACGGTATTCTCTTTTGTGCTCAAGGAAACGCAAGTATAGGCTCAGGTGGGATATATTATATGCCACGGTCTTCACCTCCAAAACCAATGGTAACCAATTTTCATGGAAGAGAGTTCAATTCGGTGAATGATGTTGTAGTAGCTAAGGATGGTAGCATTTGGTTTACCGACCCATGTTGTGGATGGGAGCAAGATTTTAGACCAAAACCTAAACTACCTTGTCAGGTTTATAGATTTGATCCTGTGACTGGAGATCTCAGAGTGGTGGCAGATGGATTTGGTAGACCAAATGGAATTTCATTCTCGGTGGATGAGTCCGTTGTTTATATTACGGATACAGATCAAATGCATGGGGATGGAATTAAAGATTTAATGCGGTATAAATCCTCTTCATCATTTCATGCCGAGCTCTTACTGATGTTTCATAGTCCAGCAACGATCTATGCTTTTGATCTTCACACTTCATCGGGTGCACCATTCCTTATCAACCGACGAGTTTTCGCATATGCAGCAGATGGATTTCCAGATGGTATTAAATGTGATATTCATGGTAACGTTTATTCTGGGTGTGGTGATGGTGTTGAAGTTTGGAATCCAGCGGGCACTTTAATTGGTACAATTTTAGTACCTGGTGGCGTTGCAAATTTTTGTTTTGGGAAAGATGGAGAAATATTCTTGTGCGCTGAACAAAAGTTTTGGAGATTACAGTTGGCAAGGACAACAAAAGGTGCATTGCTTGGTATTTAGTTTAGCCAAGCTGTGAGTAAGAACTCATAATTCTTTCTTTCTCATATTTGAAGGTCCTTTCGTTTGGACGTTATGAGTTTTCTCCTTCAGCGATATAGTGATTGTATGACTTGTTAACAGTCATCTACAATACCTGCGAGGGATTGAACCCATTTTTCACTTCATACCGAAGATATCAACCCTCTATGTTTCAAGGTACCCTAAGATCACAGCTTCATATATCTAAATCATACTGTGATCAAACAACCCCTGAGCCATCAAAAAATCAACTACCAAAATATCAACACTCCAACCACATACCACTTCACCACCCCATCAAAACTCAAAATGTTTTTCGACACCCCCTCTCCCTACACAACTGACGACATCGAGAGTCAAATTAGCCAGCATTCCAGCACCCGAAGCTTCCACGTCCCCTCGCAAACCCACAACATGACCGACGACATCGAAACTCAATACCCCGATACCCACAACAGCACCCAAACCCTTCATTCCCCACCACAGCATACAACTTACAACTTGGAGAATCAATACTCCAGCACGCAAATCTTCGAGCGTCATCCAAATTTGGATCAAAATCTAAGTTACACCCTTTCACAAAGACAGCGCAGCATCGGAAATTCAGAAAGTCAATATTGCAGCACCCAAAATTTCTCTATGCCTTCTCAGAAAACCTATACCGTCGATGATATCGAAAGTCAATACCTCTGCTCCAATTCTAGCATTCAAAACGTCAAAGCCAATCCAGACACTCTCCCACTGAGTTCAGATGTCCTACCCAACTCTTTCGAAACCCCGGGGACTCACTCGGATATCCCCCTCCTATCCAAATTTCTTACAATCCTCAAACCCCCATCTTGGTTTTCCCATTGGATTCGAACCCCAATTGCCTATCCTGATTTAGATCCACATCCTTCCAATGATTTCGACAACAGCAACAATAAAAATATGTGGCAATGTATACCTAGTGCCACTGGGGAGGATCTAGAGGGTGGAAAGGTACGATCCTATATTCTCTCTCTATTACTTTTATTGTCAACTTGTTACGGTTCTGAAAAGATTCTGATGAAATTTTCAATATTTACAGCCAGGATGTTACCATTGGAATCACGAAGATGTATCCGTGTGCTATAGTTGTAAGCAGGAGAGAGTAAAGGAGACGAGATCGAGCTTTGGGGCGTTGAAGAGGGCGTTGGGGTTTAGAAAATAGGGTTTGGGAAAGTGTGTATGGAGATGGGGATGTGGTATAGAAGGGAAGGGAAAAATGATACGAGGACTGGGAGTATGATGAGTGATGGTTAATTTGAAGATTCGACATACGATGTTATTTTTTGCTGTGGGTATTAGTATTTGGGAAAATGAATAACGGGTTTGGAAACGGTACTAGGCTGGTTTGAATACTTTCTGTACCGTTGGAAAATGATCATCGGGGAAATGTTCTCGAAAATATGATGCGAGATTTTGAGACTTTGAGAGTTGCAATTTTCTGTGAATGTCTTGTATTCTGCTAAATCTTGTACAGTTATTCTTTGTTTTATTTTGCTAAATCTTGTATAGTTATTCTTTGGTCTATTAGATTCTTAGAAAAATTATATTTAGATAGTAAATGATTGTCTTCTTATAAATCATCAGGAATTATCATCCATCGGGGCCACCGATATAAAACGAGATATGCCTTTCCCTAGTACTGAGTCACTACTTGTAGTACTATTATTCATACCCAATTTATGAAAGATTTTAAAAGAGAAACGATCACTTCATTTCCTCATTTTGATCCATAGATTTTCGCACTTCAATGAACCATATGTTCTAGCATATCGATCAACCTCCAGCTTCCAAAACATTCTGAATATTCTAAATCAACTATAAGACACAGCGCATAAACACATTCGATATCGCCTCCAGTTTCCAAAATATTCAAGATACCTTGATCAACTTAGAGACGCAACTCCCACAACTCAACTAAACCCAATACAAATTATACAACATGAACAAATATGTCTACCCCCAGCACACACGAAAATACCACCAACCAGGTGACCCCAAACGCTACCAACCACTCCAACGAGTCCACAGTAAGTCCATATTGATATTTCATTTATATTCTACCACAACTCTTAATCGTAAACATCCGTCTTGAGATTTCCCCTGCATGTTATGTATATTATACTAACAACAGAAAGACCCAGCACCTCCAACGCGACGATATCACAATCCCAAACTGTGCTATATGTGGACAGGAACTGCGTGATGGATATTTGGTGAAGGAGAATACTCCTTATGGTAGTGCTGGCAGGCCTTTTGTTGCTCGAGAAAATGAGGCTGGGAGGCCAGTTGTTGGTGAAAGATATGGGAGATGGAGGGATGGTGTTGGTCAAGAATGCGAGAATGACAGGGCATCTCTTGATTGATGGGTATTGGAAAGGTGGATTAGTTGATGGTGAAGATGAGGATGAAAAGCTAGTTGTGAATGGGATGGGTGGTGGAATAGGTAGGTCGGCACTTTCCTGAGAAGACAAGCAAGAAATTTAGTCAAGGTGAATGAATAACAGAGAATTTTAACTGCAATTACGGTACACGTACGCTTGTAGGAAGTCCATGCCGTGGAGGAAAACTTTAGATGTAAACGCCACCAAATTTGTACGCCTGGCCTATCACTTGTAGTTATTCTATTGAGTACAAACACTTGGTAAAGAGATACGGTAAGGGCACGGGTATTTGCTCAGTACATAAGGATATACTATCATCCTATCGACTATCACCAGGACAAGTTTGCTTCAGCCAGATCTTAAACGATCGGACGATTATGAGTATGGCTGTCCAACACTGAATAACATTGATGTAAATTCTACGGCCCGCTCTCTGTAATTTTAATTATAAAAGAGATTATCTCCCATCCCTCAACTTAATCCATAACACTTCTGAGAACAACAACATCTCAGGTTTTCAAGATATCAAACATATCCAATATATCAAACATCCCAAGGGACAACAAAGCAAACAAAACTTACAAATACAAACAAAACCTAAAATCAAAATGCCTACCACCACCACGCAAAATACCAATCAAAAGCACTGGCTTTGCTGCAAACCACCACCAAAAGCTATCAACCGCTCACCAGTAAGCATTATGATTTTATTCCACATTCCTACCTTCTATCTTTTCATCTTTCATCCTCCCTCCTCTCTGCTTCACATACCCCCAAATCAAAAAAAAAAAAATTCTAACCTCCCCAAGTGTCTCCAACGCAACGACATCACCAAAGCCATCTGCATCAGATGCAGCCATAAACATTGCAACGAGTGTTTGGTAAAGGATGATATTAGTAGTCCGAGTGTTATGGGTCGGGCAGTCATTAGTTAAGATAGTTAGGAGATGTGGGTGATGAGAAAGTGATATATATCACTTGATAGTTGTATGGTGAGAATTATGGTTGGGGTTAGGAGGGGAAAACCAGATATGACGGATAACAGCGAGAATTGAGCAAGAATGAGAGATATCAGATCATGCTGGCATGATAGCATGATGGATGGTAATCCATACCTTCATATACTCAATGAACCTTTACTTTCCCAAACACCTCTCCCAATACTGGTATATCCAACCCTTTTCACAAATCTGATTTATTCACTCACAACCCACCCCCTCATCCCAAATCACCTAACTCATATCTCATATCTCACCAACCCAATCCATTCACAATCTCACTTCTCTCTTCCACCTCTCAGCCCCACTCTTACCCTATCCACCTACCAACCATCTTCCCTCCTATTCACCCCCCTCCCAAAACCAAAACTCTATTCCCCAACTTCCCCACATACAATCAAATTTACCCCCAAAACAAAAACCTCGCCGCCAAATCAGGGGCGGCGAGGGAAACTCCACGTGAGGAATTTACTACAGGATCCGGTGTGACACTCCTAATCACTACGCCGAGGCGCCGGGTTACTTCTTTTCAATTTGGTGTGTTTGTCGACTGGATGGGTGGATTATTGGGTTTTATGTAAAGAGGAGGGATAAGGGTGATTTGAGTGCATGAAAGGGTGCAATTTTCTGCTTTGTGCAGTATGCTGGTGGTCATCGAAGCATTCTAACGATTCTAGTTTCTTTTTGATAATTACTTCCATAGTGCGGGCTGGGAAGTTGAAAAGACATAATGGTTTAAACTTCAGGAACAGAAAGGAAGCGTACGGATTGAACGCAAATTTGTGTTTTTTCTGAACTACAAAATTCGTATATTGTAAGATTTCTTGCAGCCAAGTGACAGCATACATAACTACATCGAAGGAAGTTAATCAGCAAATATAAAGTGAAATGATAGAATTAACAAAGTTATATTGTGTGATCAAACTCCGCTTGTAACAAAGTGGCGTACCGGAATTTATATCCTAACGCGTTTCGCCCGTGACGGCATGTCTTACATTCCATCTTTTGCATCATCCCTTAAAAGCGCACTATCTGAATCTTCAGTATAGTCCGAATCATCCGAGACATTTTGGATTGGGCGTTTCCGGTCGACGGGGATGTTATCAGAGCTGACGATAACCGCAAACCCGCGACACGCCTTGTCCGCCTGAAGCATCCGATTAAAAGAGTACCTAGCATCCATAGCAAAGTCTAGACCGTCATCTACCGGGAGTGAAAGAAGCTTTCCGAAGTAGACCAAAACTTGGGTAGAAAATCCGATGAGAGCTTCCTCATAACCTCTATCAAGACTCATACCTTTCCACTGAGCATATATATTCTCCATCACGTTATATCGAGCAATCATGCTAGCAATCTCTGAAAGCTGGGCAATAACTTCAACTCTAAATTCAGTTTTTAAATGAATATCAGGGGAGATTAGATGCTATAGAAGAATATTAGCAATGTGTTTGTTAAGAAGAAATGAGACTAAACATACCTCAACATTATTTAGAAGACACGCCCATGCTATGATCCCAGTTTTAAGACCGATTGTCTCTTCAATCACGCCGAGAATCTCCAGGATTTGCTGAATGGAGCTAGCAGCATCTGGGAACCTTTCCTGGGTTGCAATTATCTTTTTTATATGGGAGCTTGCAGACCAATCTGGATTAGTAACTTCTGTAGCGATGAACACATGTTCCTCATCCAAGAGTGCTCGCAAATTGCTCTGTGAGGTTGGACCACGCGACTGTAAATTTTGTAATGCTCTAAGCCAAAGTCCACCCATAATCTTATTGGCCTCACCAAAGTTTCCAGACCCCATTGGCATATTGCAGGATAACATGATTGAAGAGTTTTGATCCAGCTGATCAACGGAGTATGATTGATTTCGGCAGGTCTTTGGAGGAATATATATTGCGGCTTGAGGGGGGGGATCTGGGGATTACGGAAGGCTCTGCGCTGTGGTACTTGATATTGCATTTGAAATTGTTGAGCCTGTTGAGAACCCGGCTTTGCTATTTGCGGTGAAGCTGCTATTTGCGGTGAAGCTGATGACGGTTCCTGGTATTGATAAGTTGGATAGTCCTGAGGACTAGTTAATGGATTTGAATCACCGCCCGTACCATGATTCCATCCAGGTAAAGATAGCGAAGGGCACCTGCGAGCCATCACTCTATTGCCAGCGCCCGATAGATCATCAGTATATGAAGGATGTGATCGATTCATCTGTATACGTTGTGGTGGTGCGATTGCTTTTTCTAGTAAATGTTTTGAATTTGATACTTCTCGGTATTTTGGTGTTGGTCTTTGATGAGTTAAAGCTTTGGGAGAGCCGGCTGTAGTTAATGATTGAGGAATACCAAGAATGGGAGCTACTGTTTCAGCATCAGAGTTTCTATACCTAACAAATTATAAAAATTAGTTTGATTTTTACTAATAAATACATAAAAAAACATCAAACTTAAACCAAATACTATACAACTTAACATAAAGAATTATACCATCAGGTTGTGGATACTACAGCCAAAAATCAATCAATAAACAGGAAATTTAACACTTACTCCTTTGCTACTTCACGTTCATAGCAATCCAAATCCAAAGTAAGTTCACCATTTTCATATGTTACATTGGCGAAGGGCTCGATGGTAAGCTCAGAGGCTGCTGGAGTGGCTGAAAAATTGCTGGGAACTGACAAACGCATCGCCCACGCTTCAGCATCGATCTTGTTCATGCTGAAATGCTTTGCGGCTAAAATAGCCATTTCGTTTCTCCAAGTCTTGAGAGATTCTCCTTTCACTTTAGAGGATGTATCTGGACTATGACCTGACTTTGTTGAGATGGCTGTCGAGTTGTGACTGCTAGAAGTTGCTGCAAACACTCTGATTGGTGTCGCAGTTGAGCTATATCCGTCAATTTGTTGGCCAGATGAAGTGTTTAGGGGTGTCACAGCCTTGATTAGCAAATTTGAAGGATCCTGATGCTGGTATGATATGGCACTGTGGAAAGAATCCATAGATTCGAGTGCTTTTGGATTCAACATCGGCATATTATTTGGCATCGTGACCATTGAAATGAATGATGAAGGCTCAGAACTAGCCGCACCAGGTGTTCTAGATGCCGGGGAACCCATACATGTTTCCGAAGTTGCCAATGAGCTTAGGGCAGAAGTCGAGCTTGCCAAAATTAACGATGTGCTCGAGGTTGGCATAGATGTTGACCCCCGAGAATCTTTGGTATTATCGAACACTGTAATTCCGGCGAGTTTCAATTTGGTGTCTTCCACTTGCTTCCGCGTTTCTGGGGATAGACCATGACCGTTCTGCCCTCCAATCAAGCTGGGGTTTTCTATACCCAAGGAATCCATCATATGATCAGCTCTCAGCGCACTTAATACGCTCAATGTACCCATCAAACTTAACTTCAAGTCTCGTAGCCTCGCCAACAATTTCATAATTTCCTTCTCTTTGTACAACCATTTGACTTTTGCCCAAACACTACCACTTCGTAGTTTTCGGATTATTCGATCAATCTTTGTACATATCGTGGCACAGTCGCCGATAATTTTAGCTGTGAGCCTATACACTTGGTCGGCATATCGTCCATCTTTGCCATGAAGTAATGTGGACAATAGATGAAGCTCATCGGAAAAGGTCTCGAGATCTCTTGCTAGATCTTTGATATCGGAAGGTGCATTGGACAAAGCTTCACCCACTTCGTAAAGGGTTTTGGATATCGTGTAAACGGTTCCAGCCAATTGAGCAATGCTCGCGATCCCACCGATCACTTCAAGAGCCATAATATAGAGCCGGCGAAGGCTAAATAAACCACGGAAACGAGCTAATGACACGAAATGAATAAATTGGAAGAAACAATTCAGAGCTTAATTGTGATACTATCGACAATTGAGTTACAATCGTCTTCCTCGAGAGCTTTTCCATGGTATCATCGACATGCAGTAAGGCTGAGCTGAGCCTCCTGCAAGTGATTCTAAATAGAAACAATTTCCTTCATCCCGGGAAATATTTATCTGGCATTAGAACCTGTCTAATAGAACAGCTCATTCCAAGAGTAAGAAAGATGTATGTATGATATGAAAGAATGATTGACCATTCTGAAAGTTTATATATCAATTTTAGATTCACAAGTACTCTAAGCAAATATAGTTGCATGTATTTAAAATAACCTTAAGGTTACCCCTGATTATTCATTAGATACACACGGAGCGGAACATACAAACGCCGGTCCCTACACATCATTAGCTCAGTTTTACCAAGGCTGTCTTCCAGAAGCCTCTAGACAACATTCATAATCAGCCTCGCCTTCGCTGTTAAGACAACTTTCACTTCATGACCTATACATCTTGACTCAACAGATAATACGACGCATTGGAAGCCTACTCGGGCATATTTAAACATAACCTTCCTGCAACATGTCTTCCTCATCAAATTCAGAAGCTCCGGATGAGGTATCCTTTAGCACCATGGACGAAAAAGATCCAACATTAATAGGTGTTCACTGCCAATACGAATATTGCAATCAACTTGACTTCCTCCCATTTCGTTGCGAATCATGTCGCGGTACATTTTGCCTCGATCATCGAACAGAATCTAGTCATCATTGTTCACGTCCAGGAGAATGGGCAGCCAGGCGGCGGCTTGCCAATCAATCTAAACATTCTCTGGGCGAAGGAAAAATGATGGCAGATATCGAAAAGCCATGTGCATCACCGACTTGCAAGACTACTATTGGGACGAGCTTATCGACCGGTGTACATTGTTCCACATGCAACCGGGACTACTGTCTCAAACATCGGTTACAGGAAGATCACGATTGTAAAAACCTCATACCAATAGGTGCAAGAGTCGGCAGATTCAACGAACAACAAGCCACTGCAAAATTGGCCTTCGGAAAGCTAAAAGCTTGGGGAGCGGCACAAAAAGCAAAAGTTGCCTCGACTCGAGTCCTACCCGAACCGAAACCTTCATCCGCAGCTGCAAGGCTAGTAGCCGTAAACCAACTTAAAAAGACAGCAAAAGGAGATGCGAAGATACCTCCGGAAAAGAGAGTATATATAAACGTGGACGCAGAGGCTGCGACAACCACTTCGAAATTCCCTACTGGTGCTTTCTTTTTCTCGAAAGATTGGGTAATGGGTCGAGTTTTGGATGCAGCGGCAAAAGGACTTCAGGTAGAAAATGTCAATAATCAAGGCACAGACGAGAAATCAAAGCTTAGAATCTTTCATGTAGAAGCTGGGAGGTTATTGGAGTTTAATGAAAAGGTTGGAGATGCTTTAGTTAGTGGCAATCGTATAGTATTGCTAAGGGGAGTCGGACCCGCTGTGCCTGATCTCATTGAGGTATAATTTCTTCTATACATAAGGGTGTTATTTGGTAGGACGGAACTTAGGAATGAGGAAGGTTTTGGATGATACCATTGCATGAGCAACAGCAATTGCATAGGATAGGAGTTCGGGCATTCTCTTGTTTTTATACTGGCGTCTAACACATCATAATAGATCATAGCAGTGATCGTTGTCAATTACAGCAGTTCGTTTCATCAAATATCTGAACATTCTGCACATATGTTTCAAAAATGCTAGTGCATGCCCGAAGAAAAGGCATAGTCAGAGATTGTCTTGCCTTTATAAATAGGCGCTCACAAGCCTATCTTACAAACCCCAGTGCTCACAACTATCCCCCAAAAATCTTAACATCCCTCCCCCTCCCCCTCCACGCCAACCCCGACCTCCTAACTCCCATCCTATCATCAACCACAAATCCACTCCGTTCTCACGTCCTCACCGCCACATCTCGCGCATACAAATACACCAATCACCTTCATTACGGTACCATTCTTTTCTCCCCCTCACTCAACATCTCAAACGGAAATCTCGGATTTACTGCTTGGATTAATATGCCCGCATACCCCTATCCTCCACATTCCGGTCAGACTGCGAGACGGCCCGGTCGGATATAGGGTTCGATTCCATCGTAGATAGTTGAGGGACGATCGATTTTGCAGGAGGTATGCTTTGGTGAAGGATTGAGATGAGGGGGAGATCTTGGTGGTGGGGGCGGAGCTATGATTTGAGAGTTTGAGAGGGGATGTAGAAGATCTGGGTAGGGTCTTGTGTCCGACACATTCTTTCTACAGGAACATATAATTGTCACACAGATGAGGTCGGGCAGGAAATTGGATGGAAATCTTATGGGGAGGGGTGGGTACGGGGATGGGTGTGAGGGTGAGGGTGAGAGTGAGGGTTCAGGGGGGTGAATTTGAGTGTGGTGTTTGCATTTTGAAATCTTGAAATCTTGGAATTGAACGTTCGGTTGTAGGAGGTTGGAAGTTGGGCATAGTGATATTTTGGCGCCGTATGGATACGGCTAGGTGGTATAAATTTTGCAAATTGGAAGATTCGATATCTCGATATCACGATATCTAGAAACCTTTCATCATATTCCTTTCCACACACTTTCCAATCCGCCTTTCCAATAACAAGTCATCATCATCATCACCACCATCATCACCAACACCCAACGCTCTCCCCTTCCCCGCTCTTTCCATAAAACTAATCTCAGCCAAAAGTACATCCACAGAGCAGATTCGCAGACTCGCCGAAACCGATTTCACAATTCTACAGTTGAAAAAACAGTCTATTGAATATGCCGAAATCGTTAAAAATAAATAGAAATACTAATACTAAAACTAATCTTACATACCCAGCACTATATAAACCCGAAATCTCGAAATATTAACACCGGACAATCCAATCATATCGCTACTTTGACTTTTAACTATTAACTACCTATTTACTTTTGACCTTTAAGACTCTCCTGATTCATAGACCAACCTCCAGTCCTTCTTCGCTTCAAGTCACGACTCACGATTACAAATATATATCAACGTGACCTACGGAGTAGCTTACTGTTATATTACAGTACGTCAATTACATCATTTATATTAAATTACATCAATTACATCATTACATACCTACTAGGTACTTAATAAAATAACCGCCTCAACCCAATCCAATCCAATCCAAATGTACCCGGAACAAATTCCTCCTCTCCTCTTTCCTCGTCTCCCCTCTCCTTCCCAGGTATTGAAATCCATTCATAATCTCCTCAAAACCTCTCTAAAATCTGTTTAAAATCTCCTTAAAAATCTACTTTACCTTAAAAATCTCTCTAACACCTACTTATTACAATCCCCCAACCAATCCCCCCAACCCCCAATACCAAACCAAAAGAAATCAACCTCACCCCAGTGACCTCACCTCACCTCACCTCACCTCACCTCACCTCGCTTCGCCGACGGGACGGGACGACGGGACAAGATCGGACGGGACTGGGTAGGTTGGGTTCAGGGGAAGAATTTTTTTACGATGGGTGGTAGCCTGTAGGCAGGCTCGGGAGGGTGGGGGCCAACTAATAATATGAGGTCGAGAAACTAATGTGAGGGCGGGACAAGATGAGATGAAAAAATAAAAATAAACGATTGGATAACATTCCATCTCCATAACTTCATCACGGATCAAACATCCAAGACTAACCTAGCATCATGCACGCGCGGATCCGGATATGCGAGTTTGTGCAGCCGAGTTGCCATACGCTACCATGGTAGGGGGTATTACACACACACATACATACACAAGACGGGCAAGGAATTGCGATGCTAGGTAGTGAGTGAATGACACTGAATCAATAGATTCATATGTACGAGTAAGGACCGCATATGAAATAAATGCGATGAATTAAATCATGGCATTATTAGATTTGCAGATCGGGGCCAGAAAGTACCCTAGCCTATTTAGGACGTACCCGAATCTCCATACACTAATTCCAAATCCCAACAAAAGTTCCTCAGCCCTCAGCTCTCAAATGTAGAAGCAGCGCCATATCCAACGCCACACCCCAAGTCCCAAATTTCATCAGAGTCTCTGCGGCACTTCTAAATAAAGCCCTCGGGGGATCACTGAATCTCGATTGATTCTTGCCCTTGTTACCCGGTATATTCGAGTCTTCATATTCCATTCCAGAAGTATCATCCTGGTTGTCTTTTGCGGCCAATCCACTTCGCAATATATCCAAAAATGCACCATCTCCAGGAGCCTTATGTTCTCGTAACCTCATCATCAAATTTTCTTTTTGTTGTTGGTCCGCGACCTGTGCAAAGACCCACAAAACAATATAAGCCACCATCAACAAGCTTGCACCATACGCGCCGGCATCTATTATTCCGCCTCTCACTCCCTCAGATGCCCCGCTACCTCTTATATCTCTTCCTAGCATCTCAGCACCATTTAGACATCTGTTTAACTCCAAAATGGCTTCAGCAGCCCGAGCAGCTACCTCAACAGCCACTTCCGGATCTTGTCGAGCCCACCCTTCAAGTCTTTCTAAAGCGGGAACAATACCCGCATTTCCGGATTTTCCAATCACATTTAGAAGATCCGTATAGGATACATAAAGTAAAAGAGTAGTGAGATGGTGTTGGCAAACAGAAATAGCATGAAATATACGAGATGTTGAGTGAGAGATGATGAGGTCAGGCCGTAGGTATGTTTTGGAAAAGAGATTCAGCGAGCCTATACTGTGGTTAGTTATTGACATTGGAAGAATTGGATGCCTAATACACCAACGTACAGGCTAATTCTTGTCTCCTCGCAGAAATGCGGGATTTAAGGGCCTGGGAAGGATATCCGCTGGGACCATAATGAAGGTTTTCAGTTTCCGGGCTGTGGCTGGGCGTAGAGTATTGGTTCTCAGAAGAGTCTTTGTAGGCTACCTGGGAATTCTGACTATTTATGAATTTGCTAGCCAGCAAGCATTCTTGTGAGAAATTAAAAACTTGATTTTGAATCTCAAGAAGGACAAGAAATGCGGTATAAGGATTCAGGTTGGGCAAGGAATGATGCTGAGGTTTTAGTAGTTCTTCGTCTTGTGGTGAGAAATACCCCGATGAGGAAATCGATGAAGGTGGGGTGAGTGAAAAGATGAAAGGTCCGATGGCAGCTGCGAACGATGGGCATTGTGGTACTGACTCGGACCCAAGAGCAATTCTCCAGTCGTAAGCTGAAGGCGCGCACCATAAGGCTTCATCGCAAGGGGTGCCGAGATCAACTAATTCAGCAAGTGCAAGTATTGATGATTGATTCCAAAGCGCGGGAAATTGGCGATCAAGGGTATATACGACCCAGTAAATCCTTTTTAAAGTCTCATCGTTGATCCAGCATTTCCATTGAGCTTCGGGATCTTTGAAAGTTTCATCCATGGACCGATCCTTAGTTGATATATTCCCCTTTTCGCTGTGGTATAAATGACGTATATGGGAAACTACGTGCCCTCGAAATCCCTCAGACAAGCTGAATACACGCTTGTTTCCACACCATAACCCCATGTGAATAATTAAGGCTTGCGCGAAAATCATCATAGGATTTCGAATTAACCGGATGTCAAGTTTTATGGCGGCGTGTAAATGCCAGCCAATAACGTCATTCAGAACAATAGCGAAGCGCCTCCCATTCTTGACGTTACTGTAGGTAGCTCCGATAATCATCATGGCAGATAACAATGGTGGGGATAGTTGGTTGGTATCCACGGTAGGATGATGTAGAACTGGTGCTTGGTGTGAGAAGTGCTTGAAGTAAAGGCCAATGAAGATATTGACCACACGTAATGTTGGCATTGTAAAGAGTGGTTTTTTGGTGTACATTTCGTCGAAGGGAGGTGTTAAAAAAGTTTGGATTCTGTAATAGCTAGATTCGGAGATATCATATTTTGGATTGTGATTTTGAAATAAAGGATGGTCAAATGGGATTAAAATTGGTCCAGCTTCCAGCATTGTATTTGTCTCCAATACAGGATTCCATAGAAAGGGCCACTTATCTTCCTCCCAAGGTACATTTGGAGGTGAAGAAACGCGTGTGATGCTTGCAGATCGTTCTAATAGCGATTCCAATGTATCATCTTGAGAATGATGATAATTTAATCTAGAATCATCCGCTATTGGTATCGAGGATGCGCTTAAACCTTCCAATTTGATATTAGCAGAACTTTGTTGGACTTGATTTGGAACCGGAAAGCTTGGGTTAAAAAAGTTTCCAAAATCTTCCCATTCAATCCCAGTCTCGAACATGGCGGCCTGGAGGTCGTTATAAAACCACTCATTTACCATTGGAATATTTTCCGGTTGCAAATGGGAAGCATTGCTGAACGGAATGTGACAGGAATAATCCATCATATCATGGGATTTTGTAGGAGCCTGGTGATCTAACAATGTATCCTGAATTGGCTCTTGGTATTGCGGCGGGAACGAATTCGTTACATGGTGTGAAAACGTGAATGATGGCATTGTGTGAGGTGCAATATTGCCGATGTTTAGGTGGTGTTGACCGTCCGCGAATGATCTAGGAGCTGCTTCAGAAGACATCCACTCTCCATTATGGTTCCCCGAATCTCGATGCTCACGATTGTCGACCAAAGATATGTTTATCCCGGTAGGTTCTTGGAAAGAAGTTGAGTAGCTTGTGGTTGCCGGTGTAAACGATGGGTCGCTCGACAATGGAGAAAGGTGAGATGATTCTGATCGGGCCGTAGGCGTACCATTCTCAAAGTTGTTCTGAGCTTCTATAGGATCTTCGGATGTTTTCTTCCGTTTTACGGACCCCCTTCTTTTTACTGAGCCCCTTCGCTCATCGGAATTGGGTTCTTTTTTGTCCCATCGCTCATGGCCAGCTTCATGCCTCTTGAGTAAATCGCTTCTTGTGAAGGTTTTCTTACATATTTGACAAATATGAGCCCGAGGAACGTCATCTAAAGTAACTCATTGTTAGTGGTCGGTCAATCTCTGGGGCCGAAAGTAGTCATGCAGCCAGAAAGTATGAAGGCAGGTTGAATAGGTTCCTATTTGTTAATTGGTTAGGATAACATCCTTGTATTGGGTCAACATAAGACCCGAGAACTTCATTCTATTGTATACTTTCTGGCAGCTTGAGTGATGATTTTTGAGTTGAGTTCATGTTGCGCCTACTCACGAGTTTTCATATGACGACTCAAATTTTCACGTCGGTTGAAGGATTTGGGACATTGACTACAACGGAAGGATGAAGTTGGTGTGGGCAGGATGCTCTTTTGAGGAATTGAAGCTCCAGCATCTGTATTGGTTGGTTCTGGAATTGCATCTGGCTGCAAGTTCGAGTGGACATCTCGTATGGAGGAGTGGACATTATCAGACATGCTTGAGGTAGTCGGTAAAGTTCTTCAACCCACAGCAGCGGGCCGATGTATATTTGAGTAAATAAAGAGAGTATAGTATATATCGACAGTATACAATAAGAAACGTTAGCGCATTGACCACACATCTAGTATAAGTAAGGTACCTAGTAAATAAAAGCCTACCTACCTATGAACGTTGAAGGCTTGGAAGCGCACGTCCAATAAAAACGATCCCAACCTTGTGAAACAGATGATGCTTGAGAACCATACCAAATATAGCTTCGCTACCGTCCATGAAAGCACCCTGAGTTGTGTAACCCATGCGAGTGATCTAGACTTGAAGAACTTTGTTTCTTTTGTTGCCTCTCTTGTCTTCTCTTGCCCAGCGAAGAGCAAAGAGGAAGAGTAGTAAGTAGAGAGTAGAGAGTAGAGAGCAAAGAGTAAAGAGTAAAGAGTGCTAGATCAAAGAGTGCTAGATCAAAAAAAGGACACTCAGACACTGACATCGAAAAGTATCCAAGAGTCCACTCTTTTCTGTATATTATCCAATAGAGGTGTCCTCAGAGTAGGAAGTAGGAGAGTAGTATGTGTTCCGAGATCCCCGCAATCCTGGAAGTAAATCTGAAGAAGAAAAGGGTTAAGCAAAGCCCCAATTAAACTATTCAATTCAATCTATCGTTCGGTCGGTATACTGAATTAAGTGAAAACTCATCTTACCTAAACATCGTATATGTTGCGACTTGGAAGTTTGCTATACTCCGTAATTGTAAGCGAACTTTCTCGCAAACAAATGCCGGGAAAAAAAAAATACCAAAGACGTGAATGCCCTCAACCTTAATATATTACAGCGCCAATCAATACCCACTTTTCCGGGCTTGCGAGCCTAATCTAAGGAGACTGCAGATAATAATACCTAGGTAGCAACTGATATTCCGTCTCTGATGGCTACACCCCTGGTAAAACATTCCCCAAGCTTTGATTCGTATAAGTAGACCTGGATATGCCACTGTGCCACAGCCAGCATGCATTTCAAATATGCTATTATTATTGAGTCTGTATGTAAAAAGATCTCAGATTCTCCACTGTGCATTTCCTTTCCACAATTCTTTGTGTAGATTATTCGTCCGATGCCCAACCAGATATCGGGTAACGAGACAATCATGTTTTGGGACGATTCGAATCGCTCAATGCAAGCTGTATGAGAAAGAAAAAGACTTGGAAAGGTTCGGACTTGCAATTGACTTATCGGGGGTTTGAAGACTCGGAAGATTCGGTACGATTTCGATTGTGCGATGTGTATGGATTCTTCGGTATTTAGGGGTGGATCTGCCGGCATTCTTTCTATTAAAGTTCAGTGTGCCTGTATTATGCTTGACCTTGGTCCCAAGAATTGGCAGCTGCCCAACAACTGCCGGCACATACCCTCTTCTCATCCAAGTTCTAATGGAGATACAAGGAGCTAATAAATAGCATGACGGAGATGAGGGGGGGTTGCCGCAGTTTGTGAGTATACCTAGTACGGAGTAGGTAGTAGATTCGAATATATGCCCAGGTGTCTTGCCTATCAAAAATTCATAAACAAGTATGAATGAACGAACGAACGGCTGCTCAATAATGAATGTACGATGATGAGTCTGTTCGACTCCCGTTGGTTTGATCTCAAAGATGCTCTCACCTGATTCTGGCGGTCGGCATGCATAATTATAGAGATGAGGAGATTGAGAGTTTTTGATGGATGGAGTCTTTTTGGAGATCCTCCTTGGCACCAAATAAACTTTACCAACTTAATTGGTCACCTTACATCAAGTTACATGCTTACATGATTACATGCTTACGTAGCCACCTAGAGGCTAGTGCACGTGGCTATTACTAGGGACCCTACATACCTCGGCCTTACCGGTGAGGAGATTTCGGCTACTTGTATTCTTGTGAGATGACAACCATTGATTCATTTCTTCCTAAAAAGGGGCAATGATTCGATATCTCGAGTCATTTCAAATAGCGTCGTCGACATCCCCTAAAAGATTAAGATTAAAGATTCTCTCTCTTCTTGTTCATTGATGGATGGTGATGATGAATAGGTCTCATATACAGGTTTAGTAGTAAATGCCCACTCCTGTCTATCAAAGAAAGAGTTAATATCGTTTCAAATATAGTTGATATCTAAAGAGATGAATGTTTGTTTGTTCATGAACGATGAAAAGACCTTATGTATAGGTTGGGTATTAGATTCTATTCCTTTTCATCCCATTATGCACAGCTTGGGTAACAGATTCTACGCCTCTGCAAAAACAAGTCCATATTGTTTCAAATAGAATTGATATCCCAAGAAATGAAGATCAAAGGTTCCTTTTTTTTCTTATTGATGATGATTATAATGATGGTTTGATTATTTATTGGGTTTTTATTCAAACGTTGCTGCATTTTAGTTGACATTGAATAGGATACCTTGTTGTTGAGATGTTGCTTTGCTCATATGTTAGATATATTAAAGCATCAAATATATCAACTACCAACTACCAACAGCCATCTGCTGGTGATACACTGGTATATCTAAACAGCAAATGTGTCACTCAAAGATGGCAGTTGTATTACTATCTAGGTACATCGTCATGGCCTTTCTATTACCTAGGCATGTATCATCAGCTTCGAAATAGACAAGACTTCACACTTGTTTTGACTAATGGAAAGCTATGTTCCAAGAATGGCAAGTTTTAAGTGTAAGACAGAGGTAGAGGTACTTGATTATAAAGGATGCAAATAGCAAGCTTGAGACGGAAGGGCAAAGGCACTTGATTACAAACAGTGGCATCAGTTTGTCCAATAGTTTGGATTGTAGTTCAACAATCAAAAACTTTTGAATATTGAAATGGTTGAATACTTCAAATCTATTAGATGTTTCAAATGAAATAAGTATTCCAAATGAATTGAATAATCAAGAGTTTTACATCGTTGGAGTTACAAACAGTGACATTAGTTTGTCCAATTCAACAATGAAGGGCTTTTGAATATTGAAATAAATGAACTGAATAATCAAGAGTTTTACATTGTTGAACTGCAGTCTGGACTATTGGAAACACTGATACACTGATTGGTAGGTACCTAGGTATATAATCATGATGTGCTCTGAGATACTTCCTAGTAGGAATATAACCTCAAAACGAGAGCTGCTAGAAGTAGTATATTAGATAGGTATTAATAAGTGTTCAATCATATACCTTCCCTCTCAAGTCAATCTTGAGTTTGTTTGGTGGACTTAAATTTCAACAAGATTTATTATTAGTTAATTTGAAAAATCCATTCATTGTCCTTCTGAGTAGGTACCTAGTATATATAAATCATTGGAAGACTAAAAGATTCTTATTCACTTGTCCATTTTCTCTGTTTCGGGTGAAAGTTCACCATTGAGGGGATAGACCACGCTAGTCGAAGAAGAGAGTAACTAGTCGAGATTACTCTTCGGAACTTTTTCCTTCCCTTCCCTTCGATTTGCTTCTTGTTCTTACACCACCACTTCACCACTTCCAATTCACAACCTCGACAACAGTTCAAAATTATCAAGCTTTGCAAATAATTATTCTCTTTCACTGCATCAGTCTCTTGTATAACTGATTTCACAATACAGTTTCCTCCATCAATCCAACCTGATTGAAGTCAAGTTGGGCGTTGTCTGGGAAGATTCTGCTTTCTCTGCGCATCCCACAGAGCCCAAGTTCCCACCACTTGGGTTTTTGTGCCCATCATCTCTTTCAACCCTCCGTCTTATCTTCTCACTCCTCTTCTATTGTACTCGCTATTTCGATTCCGAAGTCTCACATCACCTTTGAGAGTCTCCATCTCAGCGACTTGCGAAGTTTCTGCCATCGGTTCAGCCATCCTTCCAGTCAACAACTTCCTGAGTTTAAATATTATCGCGTTTTGCGAACATTCAGGTCTGTCCATAAACCCCGCTTATGAAAGGCAACAAAGGCTAACGATCAAATAAGTCTCTACGTGTCAACATACACACTGGGTGCTGTCCAGAATCATGAATTTCTCATGCTGGAGCTGCCGTGAAGTCTTTAGCTCCAAGCGAAAATGGATTTCGCACTGCAATATCCATAAACACATTGGTGCTTGGGTCTGCGAACATTGCGATAAGCAATTTGGCAGCGAACAGGCTCGAGAAAATCATACAAAAAACAAACACGAATTCTGGTGTAATTCATGCAGCAAACTCCACTCTACCCAGGATGCTCTAGATTTGCACAATAAAATCCACCACTACTTTCCTTGTGGATTTGGCTGCGATAAGAACTTCACTTCCATGGAAGCCCGGGATCAACATAACAATAATTTCCACAATCACTTCTGCCGCTACTGCAATCAAAGATTTGGATCCAAACAGTTGTTCATCGATCACGAGGCTGCATACCATATCTTCAAATGCGAGCCTTGTAAAAGGAAATTCAAAAATGAGGATGCATTAGAACAGCATATAAACTCTCAGGCTCATCCTTACCGCTGCTTGAAGTGTCACAAATCATTCCCATCCAATAGCCATCTTCAGGAGCACATTGCGGCGGGCCATACTTCGAAATGCAATCAGTGCCATCTTGTATTTGATGGCCCAAATCATCTTGGTCTACACAAGAAGTATGAACATGGAGTGATCAGATGTCCTATTTGCCCCGCCAAATTCGGCCGAGCCGTCGAACTAAATACACACAAAGTACAACAGCATTCATTCCAGTGTGAATACTGCGCCGTTTCGCCATTTGAAACGCACATCCTCCTCAAGCAACATGAATCCACTTCTCATGTATTGCAATGTACCGTATGTCCAAGACAATTCAGGACTGAGCATAGTCTAAACCGCCATTTCGAGGAAGCACATAATCATGTATGCTCGGAATGCGGCGCAAAATTCAATACCCTGGAGCTTCTCAATAGCCATCGATTCTCTCATCAAGCCTCATGTCTTTGCTGCCAGAAGAAGTTCGACAATGTGGCTGCATATGAATTGCACTATCAGAATGAACATCGACTCCAGTGCCCTAAGTGTCCAAAGGCGTTCAAGAATGTGGGTGAAATATTACAACACGCTCCTGAACACGTTGAGTCAGTACACCCAGTAGATGCTGCCGCTCTCAAGCAGTTTGGTCAGAACACTTGCAATCAATGTGGTGGCATGTTTCTCAAGCGGCTCGACTTAGAGAAACACTTAGTTAACGATCATGAAATTCAACTGAAGTGCTTAAGGCAAAGTTGCAGTCATATTTCTACGAGTCCCGATGGATTTAGAATTCATCATCTCTCTTGCAGTATGGTGAAATGTGAAAAGTGTGAAGGATTTTTCGACAAGGAAAAGGATCCAGCACTTAAAACACATGTGGCCGAATTTCACTCGCCAAAACCCACCTTCGGCTGCTTCCAATGTACTGAGACTTTCGAATCATCAGACGCTGTCGCAAAGCATTACTCAGCTGAACATGTTTTTGTTTGCCAATCCTGCCCTGGTAATTTTTTCATCAACTCCGATACTCGGGACAGGCATCTCGCAATATGTAGCAATTCATCGGAGACATCATATTCTGCTGAAAGTTTCCAAACAACCCGCATCGAATTCTCGCCGCTCATGCAAAAAAGACCTTTACCTGCCATTCCAGACCAGCCACTGATTGAGATTTATGATGAGCCTAAGATTGATAGATTACTTGCCGCAAACGAACTCGCCAAAACAATACTTGCCGAGGCGAAAGCACGAAAGGGACCAACCTATACATGTCAAAAATGCAATGCTCCACCTTTTACGATCAAGGAGGAATTCGAAACACATATGAAAATTTCACCATTCCATGGGCCCCCACAACTGACTTGCTTTGAATGCAACGAAGCTTTTCAAACTCAACTTGAGCTGTTGGCACATATGCAAAACGCAAAACATAAGGTCGAATGGGAGGTCAGTATAATACAACGGACTGGGGGGCTTTGAATTTGGGAGTTTGGGCGGATTGTCACTGTTTATGTAAGATCAGAGGAACTGGTTTGCGGTGTTCTTGCCTTGCGATGAGTATGCGATATATCGTATGGTTTAAGGAGTGATATTCTACAATAATGGCGTTCCATGTGCTGTTAGGGTAATATTTTGGTGGAAGTCGCAATGAGATATCGGGGCGTTGCTGCGCGGAGTAGGGAAGTCCTTGTTGTCCATGATATCGCTGTATTGAGTAAGAGATATGAGTTGTCATTTCTGTTGGGATTGCCAGCTAGCCGAGGATCACTTTTGAATCTTTGATAGCCTTGGGNGGGGGGGGTCATCTTTGTACGTGTATGTCTCTTCACAAGGGACAAACTATATTTCCTACATGTTTCTACAACTCAACTCAACAAAAAAAACTAGTATTAAATATCAAGGATTACTGTAACACGTTTCGATATGCACTGACTCCTTAGGTGTCCTGTCCCGTCCGGCGGGCAGATCTTTCATTGTCCAAACATCACAGCATCCACATATAGGTGGCACACTTTGACAAAGCTAGGTCCATATCTCTCCTCCAGTCAAGACCTCAATGTTGACAGATTGTTCTGCGTTTTGGTCAGCTTATCGAGTTCCAAGCAAAGTTGCTTATCCAATAGTTTGGACTGCAGTCTCGCAATAAGGTGCTTTCGCAATATTCAGACTTATTTGATTATTGCAATTGTTAGAATATTTTGAATTGCTGGGATGTTTCAATCAAGATATATGTTCTAAATAATCTTAATATCCTAAAGCTTCTCATTGTTAGGCTGCAGTCCGGGCTATGGGAAACACTGAAGTGGCTCTAGTAGGCATCTGATTGTATTCCTCAATCTCAAGAGTCAAGTGAGAGATTCCGTATACTCAGGGCATTTTTTATCTCATGTCTTTGGAACTAAAGATCTGCAATAATTTTACCGCAAATGGTGATGTTAATGAGTTTTTGTAATTTTTAAGGTTGGGTTTACATTCAAAGTCATGGTTGAGGATTTGGGATGCTGGGGAGTGTGTATTCTTTTATTCGGGTAATGAAATTCAAGGACTTCATACAGATGTGCGGACCGGAAATGCAATTGAAGGTATCATGGACACCATGATCATCTGGGATATCGAAATACCACGTGTCGATGCCCGAGGAAATAAGTCGTTTGGATTGGCCAGATTGGAAAGCATTTGAAACTGCGGGGGCTGACTCGTCTGTTCTCGGTGAAATATTGGCCGAATTAACATTGTCCTCGGGACTTCTTTTGGTTTTTGGGAAATTTTTGTGTTTTGTTAGTACATATTCATATAAGTAGTATGTTTGGTAGACTTGCAGAATACTTGTCCATGGCGTTTCGAGGTCTTAATGTTTTGTTATTTTGATGTGAATTTATGTAGGATTTATGATGTTCAAAACCCGAGCTCGAGGTTGGAAAAGAAAAGAGACCGAGGGAAACAAGTGAAACCTTTTGTGTATGCAGAATTCGAATGGCAAGGGACCTACATTTGAGTCATCATCTCAGGAGCATGTAGTCATTGCTAAAATCAAATTTTGGAATAACGGAGTCAGTATCAAAAATGCGGCAAGCATTTCGAGTAAATACTGATCGGAGAAAGAAAAAATAGTCTTGGCAGAGGGTTAGTTTCATTTAACTCATATACTTGCTTTTTCAAGGGGAGTGTGTAGTTTCTTAACTGGCTTTGATAGCTAATGGTGAACGTCAACGATTGATATATTTTACATCTCCTAATTTACCCTCATAATTCCTTCGTTCCACAGACAAACTCTGCGTTTTTAGCAAAAGCAACATGGATTTCGTCAAATTCCTTGAAACATCCTAGATATACTCGCTACCTCACGCTCCTTCTTGCGCTCCTTTCTATGAGCTATCAAGACCTCAGCCCCCACATCTTCAAGTACATCTGCATGGAACTTGTATCCAGTAGCTTTATTGAAAGACGAACAGAACGCTTCTTTTTCCGTTGCGCTGTCCTCAAGCTGCCTGTTTGCCTTTGATTGAGCCATGATGTGATTCGCATATCGCTCAAAATGTTGTTTCACGTTTCGACTCATTATCGCTATGGTGTATTCCTTGAACCTCTGTTCGCCGAAGTCCGATCCGAACTGATTGTTGAATTTCTCGAGGGCCTGGTACCAATTAAATGCTTCAAGGTACAGACATGGCAGGATGGTAGAAAACACCTCCTCGATTTTAAAGGGAATTTTATTTTTGTCGATATCCAGCAGTAGTATATTCATCGTTTCATAACTAAGCAGGCCGGTAAGGAAATTCTTTCTTCTGATCGTATCTATGCTCGTATCTTTTTTTTTGAAAACTTTGGCTTGATCAATCAAAATCTTGAAGTTGTCAAAATTTGAAATGAAAAAAATGTCCCCAAATTTCAACCATGCTTTCTCCATTGGAAGTTTGGCATACTCGATCTGCGCAAGTATAGAATAAAGAGCCAGATACCCCGGAAATGCCGGTTCCTTATCCTCTAACCGACCGATGTCTAGCGCTCTTTGGATAGTGTTGGATGTGTAGCCCGGAGAGTTCTTTTCGATTCTCTCGCATAATTCAATGACACCGTCGTCTTCAAACAACGTAGTTTGATCATCGAGAGAATGAGGAACCTCATCTGGAAAGCCTTCGTAAAGAGAGTTATGATTATCACTTAAACATTCAACTATCGCTTGAATCTCTGGTTCTTTGTGTACCTGTGCGATGCCTTTCCAGTTTATGTAGCTTTCGGTTGGCGTTTTATTGGCGTCTTCGTTGGTGGCATGCATTTCAGAGGTTTTACGATCTTCTTGTTGCCGCTTCTCTGTGGTCTCGCACTCCTCTAAGATCTCGCACTCCTTTAGAGACTCTAAAAATCTTTTGACTGCCGGTGTTGTGGAAATTTTGAGTGTTAACTTTTCGTCAGATTTCCCCATGACAGTTTGGTCTTTATCGGCGCCAGAATTGGTACGAATGATAGGTGCATCGAGTACCCCTTCAGAACCTGAAGGGGTAGGATTGACATCCTGAGGCTTTGCTTTGAGTGAACTCATGACGTCGTAGTGTGTGTGTGTGTCGTAGTGTGTGTGTGTCGTGGTGTGTGTGTGTCGTAGTGTGTGTGTATGTGGGAGTGTGGGAGTGTGGGAGTGTGGGAGTGTGGGAGTGTGGGAGTGTGGAAGTGTACAATGATGAACTTCTAATCTTAAGAAACTGATGTTAATAAAATAAGAAAGAAAGAGAGCGATCGGGAAAAAGCGAAGCCTTTTAAAGGCGTACTGGTTCTTGGGAAAGAGTCATCGCTAAAAGATTTCTACATAAACGGAGTCATTATCAAAATTGCGGCCATCTCGTTCGAGTGAATCATAGGAGAATCGCAAAGACTTTTCAGAGATGGTTTTGTTTATTGTATATTCATGCTCTCTCCCACACGCAGAATTTGGCAGTGGCCACATCATACCCAGGTAGGGTATGGATTTCACGGTTTCACCTGTTTGGATTTCTATGAATCATAAATGCAATGAAGTTTTTGCTGAACCATCTATATCCTCAATCAAATTGCCACTCTTACAGATCCCGATAGGTTGGTATTGGGTGTTCAATCTCGGCGGAATATTCTCAACTTCCAAAAGATCATTATCAATTTAACCTTCAATCATATATATAAAAAATCTAAGAGAGAGTTATCGTTGTATTTAACTCTTATGTATTCCTGTAAATCAGTGCATTTATTTTTGAGTCGATATTTTAACTATGAGATCTGAGATGTTCCAACGGGCACAGATACTTCACTTTTCTCACAATATATCATGTACGGTTGTTTAAATGCTTCAATAGCTAGTTATGAATATCAACGATTAAAAAAGTACATGCTTTATCCTTCCTTCTGGTTATATCTTTTCTAGTATGGATCACGAAAGTTGTAATTATTCCTCAGAATTCCCCCTTCCTCGGAATCCTCCCCTTCCTCAGAATCCCCCCCTTCCTCAGAATCCCCCCCTTCCTCAGAATCCCCCCCTCTTCCCCTTGCCCAAATAAGTGCCATCCGTGAAGAATCAGTTCCTCTTTATCACATTCTCCCAAGAGCTTTGCGACTTTCTCTGGCTCCCTTGTGAACATAATTAACAAATCCGTGAGTGCAGGTCTCAATATCTCCTCATCGATCTTCAGTCCTACATCTTCCAAAAATCGTAACATACAGTCATGTGGACTTGTTTCCCTCAACTGAAGAAATTCTTTCCCGTATGCTTCTAGTCTTTTGGCGACTCCATTGAGCGCGTAAGCATCGGGCCTGTAAATTTTAGATGCAGTGTCTGTGTTGCCAAAGTCAACAACAGTGCTCTCGCTGGTCCTTTCGGTGGATCCGTCGCTTTCACCCAATCTGCTGACTGCAGACTCATCATGCACCTCTTTGAGCTTGCTGTGCGCAAGGGCATGCGCAATCTCTTTTAGTACAAGAGGTCGAACGCAGGATTTGAATCGGAGGGTTTCGATTTTGCATCCGAAATGTTTATTGAATTTGTCGAGAGCCTGAGACCACGTGGAAGCTTGGTTGTAGATATCTGGGAGTACGGTGGAGAAGATCTCGACGAGTATCCCGTTTCTCTCGAAAGCGCCTAATGATTCCTCTTCTTCTATTACATCGGTCATGACTTTACCTTTAATCAATATGGTAAGCGTGTTTTCCGATGAGCTATGTGCTTTGTATGCCTCTGCATGACTGAGGACGGCTGAGAATGTATCCATATTTATTTTCATTCCCGAAAGCTCGGTGAAATGCTTCCAAGCATCTTCCACATCAAACTCCCCATGCTGTTTTTGCATGCAATATGTGAATATTAACAGTCTTCTGGTATTTTCCAACGTCGTGAAGATGAAAATTTCGATTGCTTCTTTGATGGGTCTGGTTTTAGGGCCTGGATGCGTCTTCTCAAACTTCTCTCGAATTGCACCCGCAATATCCTGTTCAGAAATGGCTTTAGGGTGACATTTCGAATCAAATGTCAAGTCGTTCCAGATTTTGAAGATGTCGGCAGGTTTTGTTTCTTTGACGAACTTGTAGGGATTCATGATTGTGGAGCTTATCTAGTAAAGTGTATTGTGTGTGCGTGGGTATGTGTGAGGTTCTCAAAGTATTTTGTGTTGAGTGAGGGAACTGATGTGGAGATTTGGAAAAGAAAATGAGGGAAGGGGAGATGTGGGAGCCTTTTATGCACATCGATTCTGGAGACCAGTCAGTCATAACCAAAAAGAAGAATTTGATTTAATTGAGTCAGTGTGGAATGTTGCATGAATGTTTATGATTAAATCAAAGTATGGGGGAGTCATGTACGCCCAAATTGTATATATTCACCGAAATTATGATTCATGACAGTATCATGACATTATCATAAGACTAACTTTCTACGCAACTCATGTCAATTTTCCACTTTCTTTTTGCTGTTGCTGCCAAGTCATCAATATTGCACTCTCGTTATTCGATACTAGCTCGCGAAGTTCGCTCTTACTCACTATATAACTTGCCTTCAGATATTGAACTTTCGCTCCTTCACTCAACCACACTCCTCTTTCCCATACAAGTGATTCTTCAAAGGGTTAAGATGGGTCAACATCGATCAACGGGCGTTTGGGTGTAGAATTCACTGACTTTCACAAGCTCCGGTAATGGTTCGATGGCTAAGTACTAGTCATTCAACAGCTGGGGGATGGCGATATACACAAGTTCGCACCAGTATCACATATCACATTCAACATATAAATAATGGTCTCATAACGCGATGTTGATTCACTGTGGGCTCGAAGTTTCGAATAACGTCACTTGGAAGGTCAAGACAGGTACTATGGATAGCATTTGATGCTGGGTTAAACAATGAGAATAAAATATATTCCTGGATAATAAACACAGTTTACCTGACTTAAGATCAAGCAAATAATATAAAACCTTTGCATCGAAATGGAACAATACAAGCTCACATTATTATGCAGAACCAATAGTAATTGGAGTCTTGGTATACCTTGACGGCACTGATATAGCTACCTAGGTAGTTAAATACCGGTTTATACCACTTTATTCAGTCCCACTTAAAGTACGTTTCAGTTCTTAATCTCAAGTACACTTGTGAATCAGTCCACAAGCCAATCACTTAGCTCTTCAAGCCCACGAGCAACGCCTCTTGACTAATATGTAATATAAAATTTCATTTGGCACAAAAGAGCCCATGGTCATGACCCAGAATTTTCATCTTCAAGCCTGACTTTTCATTATTACTCACCAGGAATTCGAAGCTACCAGATCCACATCGAAGTTGGACGAGAACTGAGATGAGCAGAGTATGTAAGTTAAGAGGATGCCCGAGAGCGGGGTCCTCCAATAACCAAATGGCGCCCTAATATATTGACGCTAACTTCCTTGAACGTTTCTTCGTCCAATCAAAACATCGGGCGAGCGCGGTATGTATGCCAGTATCGGCGGTGAATTCGCTTAATCAAGGGTTGGATGGGAATCGAATGAATTACCGTAATTAAATTCTACCAGCAGAATTTTCAGGCTTTCAATGATTCATAGTATTTCAATACGGCTTACAAGAGCTGGTTAGTACCCATTCGACTTAGATCGATATACTTAGGTACCTATTTCCCATCCTCCATTCCCTTCTGGTCTCGACAACTGTCTCTACGACTACAACAAATTCTTTTGTGCTATAGTATTCAGCACCACAACTAAATTTCCACCAGATCATCTCGCAAAAACCATTCCAAAGTACCAAGAACCATCTCTCGCCGGTCAAAATGCCTAAACAACCCAAAACCAGAGGCACAAAAAAGCCCAAACCCCGCAGTATGCCATACAGCCAGGTTCCTTGCCAAAATCTCCGCCCGCTTGCACCTCGACCTGCTTCTGTCGCACCGCATGCCAGTGGAAATTCGTTTTTGAATCCTATGGTCGGACAGTTTGCGACTACAGATGTTGCTGCGAATTATCGATCTACCAGGGGAAATGTGGAGAGAGGGACTGGATTTCATGGTGTGTATTTTTTTCTAATTGTGGTACATTTACTACACTTACTCCTGATGCTCGTGCTTGATGTTCTTGTTGATCGACAGAGACTAACATGCAGTAGGCACGAGATTTACGTCGATTCCGGAAAATACTAATGGAGTTGAAGAGGAGAATGATGATGATGCACAAGCCGTTTCTCAACCAACATCAAACGCCTCAGCTTCCAGTCTTCTTCCACCAAATGGAAATAATCACACCTCTGAGAATCAATTGAACCACCCACAATCTCTCCAATATCCCCATCTACACCAAGCAAAACGTCACCGCAAATCCCACCAACCAACCCTCAGCATAATCACATCATCCACCATCCTCGCCAATCTCCCATCCCGCAATACCCACCAATCGCTCTCTTCACCCCCAGACAACTACTCCGTGAAATCCAGAAACCAATCACCAAGTCTCCGTCGAAACTATACCCCCTTCCGTCACCACCCTCAATCACCCTCAATCGGTCTCTATACCGAATCCAATCATCCCAATCCCCACCGCATCCCTCCCAGCAATCTCCCCTCTTACTCCCTAACCTCCTTTTTCAATCCGCCACCCCCAGCGCCTCCCCCCCTCTTCGCCCAAGGAAACCCATCCCTCGGCCCGACCCCCATCCCCCACGCCCTAACCTCCCACCAATACATCGCCGACATCCTGTCTCTGCGTCTCTCGACCATCGATCCCAGTCGTTACCCTATCCCTTCCACTCTTGATACGGATGATTCGTATTTGGTCGCGTTGAGGATGCAGGAGCTGGAGGATACCATTCGCTTGGATGGGGTGCCGTCGGAGTTGGAGGAAGTGTATTATGAACAGTTTGAGAGGGATGAGGTTTGAGGGGAGGGGATGTGTTATGGATGGTATGAGATGAGATGAGATGATGGGAGGGATGTGGAAGGATTTTAATGGAGTGAATGACTGAATGAATGGAGGCATGGAGGAATTGAGAGAACAAAATTGAAAGTGGAGACTTTTCCCACCTTCTTACGATCTCAGAGGGAATTTGGGATTTGATACATGAGCTAGCTCCATCTAGACTTTGCTTTGCTTCTCCGTCTACATGTACTATGTATACATCTCGCACTCATCTCCAATTCTATTCTCCTGCTAGGGGAATGGAAGAGGTAGATGATGGGGAGACTGTAGAGAGAGAAAACAATGTGAAAGGAAAGGGATGGATCGTACAGTACAGGAGAGCACAGAAGGGTAATTAAATGATTGGGAGATATCTTAATAAAAGTTAATTTGTTTTTGACTTTTTATAATCTTACTTTGATGCTCATGCGGAATACGATGGATTATAAGTGAGATGGAGCACAGTTGAAGGTGCTTGCATAGTATATACAAGCAGTATAGCCAAAAGTCTGAATTGCGATTCAATAATGAGAAGCTGTTGAATAAAGTACTCAATCATGTTTTAATACATTATGAATTGTAGTCCGCGCTCTTGGAAACACCATATGAGCTCAAGTATACTTACATATATGTTGTCACGTTAAGATGAACCACCTATATCGTGCAGAAGGATCTCAAGTTCTCAACATTCGCATGCAGCAGATACATATACTACTGTAGTCCACCAGAAGACATACAGGCGTTCAAATATTAGTCCATTCAGAGAAACACTACATCCATATATATGATCCACGTGATCTACTTTCAATTTCATTTCTTCAATACCCTAAAGTATTTAGGGCTTTTTTTGTATTCTTGGTTAGAATCTTTAGTATAAGGATTTGTAAGATCTTGTATTGGATTAGATAAATAGATAGATATCTATTGATGCTATTCGCATCTACATAAAGTAACTTCTGAAGAGACTCGGGCTATCTCATATTTGACACAACAACTTAGTATAGCTAGGTAGGTATTTAGCACAAACAAAACCGAGTATAATACCTAACCTAGGTACACATCTCTCCACCCACAATAGCCCGACCCAAAAAAAACCCTAGTTTCTTTCCAAACAAAACTTACAAAAGCACCTTACAAATCCCCCCCAGATATCCATCTTAACCATCCTCATCCCCATCCCCATTCATTCCCATCCCTATTCCATTTCCATCAAACCCACAAACCCACGATTTCAAAACCCCAATCTCCCATGAAACTCACACGAGAAACAAACAACAAACAATCCATCCTCCATCCTCCATCCTCCATCCTCCATCCTCCATCCTCCATCCTCCATCCTCCATCATAACCCCGCCTAGACTAATATCCCAAGCATTAATAACTTCCGTCACGGTACCATCTTGAACGTCGATTAAATGCTGTCTTTCTTACCATAGACTACGAGGATTCCGTCTGATGACCAGGAAGGATTGCGAATGCCTCCTAAAAAACATATTTCTCTCGCCATCTGGAGAGACCTTGGGAGCACCAAAAGATTAATCATCCTCGGGCACAAATTGCCAAAAATCGGAATCCATCGGGTCGAATTTTGTAGATATGAAAGTGTTTGTATATGTTCCCATCCGGTACCATTACTATATTCCAGTTCATGCAGTATTAATATCTGAGAGAAGGCAATCCATTTTCCGTCTGGTGATCAAGAAGGATGGAAGTGGCCATCTGGGAGAGCACTATCACTAGCAGTCGTAGATGTGTTGATCAGGTTAAAGCAAATTCCCGTGGCGAAATCCATCAACCAAATACTTACCGTCCGGTTTCTTTTAGTAGATTAATAGGCAAGTGCTGTGCTATTAGGGTCAATAACACCTGTTTTTCCAAAGGATACTGTTTCAGCCGAAAGCTTCAATTCAGTACTGTTGGTCTTAACCTGGTAAAATGACTGATTGTCATCTCCACTGCATTCAGTGGTAATAAAAATATTCTCGCCTAATGGATCAAAGTTTCCATGATAATCGTATGAAGTGTCATCTCTAGAGAGAAGCTGACGCTCATTACTGCCGTCCATGTTGTTACCGATGGGGCGATTTTGTTCATGAAAATGACACCCTAATTCCCTAAAACCGAGTCATTCCCGGTGCGAGGATAGTGAGCTCTTGGAATATCAGAGAAACTTTTCCGAGGACAAGTGCAGTCCGCCCTTTTTCTTCTTGAGAATCAGTATATGGGCACTTGCTGGCTATAGCCTGATCAAAGATAATACCAAGGGCTAAAGCTTTAGGAAAACGCATCTTCTTTTCTTCTCCTTGAGGAAAGCCGAAACGATTCTGGATAAAGGGGATAAGAAAAAGAAAAGAAGGTCTATAAGAAGACAAAATCGACTTTTATATACCCACTTCAAACCATCAACATGAAACTACCATGCAATACAAACACGGCTTGGCTTCCTTCGAAGCAAATGCGTCAGGCGGAGATACTAACATCTCAAAGCAGGTTCATTAGTAAACTGAAAGGCTCATGGAAAATTCTCAGTAACCACTTGCCAGTGTTTTCCTTGATAGGAAGTCATAGATTGGAGACAAATGGCTCATCTGATCTATAAATTGACCATCTGATAATAAAAATAGTCCATCTAGACGACTAGGTTGTAAATTGGTATATCACATCACTTTATCTGATGTAATTGATGAAATGTATTTGCAAACGGTCTTTCAGAGTTGTTGGAAATGATCGATATCCGAAGAAGTAGACAATCTGTAAGATATCTAGTCATTAGAGCTTTCTGATAACATCATTCAGGATGATTTTGACTTCCTTATTGGCGGCAGCGAAGGTGGATGAAGATGGTGAACGCCATTCGACGGTAGGTAATCAGAAGTGGAAATCCAGAATTCAGCTCCAGATTCCTATGATGGTATTAATTTTATGACAGCAATTGAGATTGATGAACCCGTAAACCTGAATTATAAACAAAAACCTGGGGGTGGAAAGTAAGGTTACCTGGTAAATTCCCATGACAATGACAGTCAATCTCCTTGATTGAAAGATGACATTGAAGGTTCACAACGCAATCATTTCCCGTACTCTAGTCCTACATTGAGGTTGAAAAGTTGTACTCCTGAGATCAATATCGCATGTATATATTGTATGTGTATGATACAAGCACATAACAGATTAATTGCAGATTGATCGGTCAGGCATAAGCCACCTACCCGTATGGATAAAGTTCATTTTGTAACTTTGCAGACGCATACAATAGCTTGCCACGTTGAAATAAAGTTAAAAGGGGGGGAGGGGGGTATTTATAGACGATTCGTAAGAGGTGGGAAAGGAATACGTAAAGCCCCGAAATGTTTTGAATCGTCAGATATCATATTGCAGAGAACTGAGAGTAGATTTGAACGTGTCGAAAGGTCTCGGGATCGAAGTGGTAATTAAAATGGTAAGATGGTCATTTTTTCCATTTGTCTGAAGCACGTGATATCGAACTTAGGTTACCTCTCGCAGCAGCACGTGTTTATCTAAGCGTGGAGGACCTTCATGGAACTGTCTCAATAGGATTTTACCCATAGTCTTCTTTAATGAAAACTTGATCATTGGCCACTTGATCGAGTATAATAGGAGACGATAATAGATGTTATTGGGGGATTTGATAGGGGACCTGCAGAGAAAGTTTTGTCCACGTTCTAGATTTTTAGAGATTTTGCCTCCACTGGTGATACTAGACCCGGAAGTTCTGAATGTGTAAGGAGGACTTACCTCTCTGTACATAATACTCCGCTATTTAAGGTAGCTATGGTATTCGAAGGTCGATATAGAGTCTGGAGAAGATACGGGGAATCGGATGGATTTTGTACCAGGTAATCATGCAGGGAGTGTTGAGAATGGGTGGCGAAGCATCTGAAGAGGAAGAGTTGATGTTCTACAGAAAGCAATGTGAATGCAGATGGTTTGTTAATGATGGCTGACTGAAGGCTGATGGTTATTGCTGATTACTATTTTGGGATGAGTAGTTGTTCTTGGGGCTGACTCCCTGCCGCCATTCCCTTTCTTCGTTGTCGTATAAACTATTAGGCATTGCCTCAATTTGACTTCTATTATGATATAGAAAGCACATTTGAAAGGATTATATATCGAGTACCAATGAGCCTCAGAACTGAAATCGCCCTGGGTATCGCCGCCACATACGCCTTAGCAATATCGAGTCTTGATTGGTTCAACTTGTTACAATTCTTATAAATAAAGCAAGCGGTCAACTCTTTCCAGCTATTGCCGACCAGACAAGTCAGACCAATACAATACGCACGTCGCATATGCATGCATACAAAAATAATAATTGACTTAGTAAGCAAGAATATACCACCAACCAAACAAAATTTATTACTCCTCACACCGAATAATTAAACGAGAAAATAAAAGAAGATCTGAAACTCTCTAAAGGGACCCCTTGATTCGAACCTCCTTCTCTTATTCTCTATGTTCTTTTTGTTCTTTGCTATCGTATAAGACAATTTAGACAAAGATATAAAAAAGGTTTTTTTTTCTTAATAATTTAAACAAAAGAAACTCATTCTACATCCTACATCTTACATCCAAAAAAAGACTTTAGTCCGCCACCTTTGCCCGCAATATCAAAAAAGTCATAATCGAATTATCAAATTATCAAATCATCATCAAATCATCAAATCAAGATTCACCATCAATAAAATCTTCTCCACTCATTCACCGCACTGATTACCTACCGATAATAATAATAGTCTTACCTAGTACCTAGTAGATAATTTTTGACGCTAAGCAAAAATTTCATTCCCACAAATCCTTATCGAACAACTATTTCACAATCCCCCCCCTCCCCTCCTCTTCCTCTTCTTCTCTTGTATTAATGCCTTCTATCGAAACATCATCACCATCTTCTACAAAAAATACAGGAAAGATGGCTGAAAATAAGAACTCGATCAAGGTCTTAGATGACTTGATGTCGAAATTATCTGTTTCGAAAGAGCAGAACGACGTTAATGCTGCCACTCACAACCTCGCCGTTTTCATTAACGGTAACATCGAGGAGAACGATGCCCCAACCAAGTACGTATTCAGAGATTCAATCGTCAAATTTTTATCAAGGAGGAGGATGGGGATCATAAAGAGTTCAATATCTGCCAAAAATACCTTGTTCTGGAGATGCGTTGGTCGATTTTCATGTCGATGTGGCAATCTTACGGTCGCAGTCGCACTTTGAATTTTGATGATTCGAATTTTTCAAATTTTACTTAAGCTAACAATGTGTCCTTTGCAGAACCGTCGAGGCTTTGAAGAAGCAATTAGCAAACAAGAAGGATGCTAATGTTAGAGAACGCGCTCTCAATGCCATTCAGGCAATTGCTGAGCACTCCGAAGTCTCTGCCGCCGTCGAACCATACCTCACCAACCTCCTCTCATCCGTCCTTGCCGCCGTTGGTGACAAGATGGTCCCAGTCAAGAACGCCGCACAAGTTGCCGCTTTGGCCATCGTCAAGGCTGTCAACCCCAATGCTGTCAAGGCAATCCTCCCACCTATCATCAACTCCATCCTTACCGCACAAAAATGGCCCGAAAAGATGGCTGGTCTTGATTGTATCGAGGCTCTCGTCGAATCAGCACCAACTCAATTGGCTATCAGAGTTCCAGATCTTATCCCAGTCGTTTCCGAATCGATGTGGGACACCAAGCCAGAAGTCAAGAAGAGAGCATACGGTACCATGGAGAAGCTCTGCGGACTTATCGTCAACAAAGATATTGAGCGTTTCATTCCAGAGTTGATCAAGTGTATCGCCAAGCCAGAAAACGTCCCGGAGACTGTTCACTTGCTCGGTGCCACCACTTTCGTTACCGATGTTCACGAGCCAACTTTGGCTATCATGGTCCCTCTTTTGGATCGTGGTCTTAACGAGCGTGAAACTGCCATCAAGAGAAAGTCCGCTGTCATTGTTGACAACATGTGCAAGTTGGTAGAGGACCCCAACATTGTCGCTGCTTTCTTGCCAAAATTGATGCCAGGTCTTACCAAGAACTACGAAAACTTGGCTGATCCTGAGGCTCGTGAAAAGACCAAACAAGGTCTTGAGACCCTCAAGCGCGTCGGTGCCGTTGGCGCTGATGGAAAGATCCCAGAACCATCAAATGCTGGTAACGTCTCTACCGTTGAGGCTATCCTTAAAAATATCCTGAGCTCCAACAAGAATGCTCTCAAATTCGAGCCAATCATCACATACATCTCCGCCATCGCTGGTCAACTCATTGACGAGAAGGATACCGACAACCAGAGCTGGACTTCCAACCTCAAGCCATTCGTCGTCGCAATTGCTGGCGAGAAGGACGCTCAATCAATTGTCGATGACCTCCGCAAGCGTGCCTCCCCAGGTGCCGAGGCTGAGGATGCCGAAGAGGCTGATGATGAGGAGGGTGAGGATCTTTGCAACTGTACCTTTAACTTGGCATATGGTGCCAAGATTCTTCTTAACAACACCCATCTCCGTCTCAAGCGTGGTCAACGATATGGTCTCTGCGGTCCTAACGGTTCCGGAAAGTCTACTCTCATGCGTGCTATTAACAACGAGCAAGTCGAGGGTTTCCCCAAGAAGAGTGAGGTCAAGACTGTGTTCGTTGAGCACGATCTCGACTCCGCCGATACTGAGCAAACCACCATTGCCTGGACCATGAAGAAGCTTAAGGAGGTCGGTGTTGAGACTTCTCAAGAGGAGGTCGAGAAGCAATTGGCCGAGTTTGGTTTCACCCCAGAGATGACCAACAACTTGATCACTGCCCTTTCCGGTGGATGGAAGATGAAGTTGGCTCTTTGCCGTGCTGTCTTTGAGGCCCCAGATATTCTCCTTTTGGATGAGCCTACCAATCATTTGGACGTCAAGAACGTCAAGTGGCTCGAAGATTACCTCACAAACTCCCCCTGCACATCCATCATCGTTTCCCACGACTCTGGTTTCTTGGACAACGTCTGTCAACACATCATCCACTACGAGAAATTCAAGCTCAAGAGATATCGTGGTAACTTGAAGGAGTTTGTCAAGAAGTGCCCACAAGCCAAGTCTTACTACGAGCTTGGTGCTTCCGACATTGAATTCAAGTTCCCAGAGCCAGGTTTCCTCGAGGGTGTCAAGACAAAGGCCAAGGCTATCGTTCGTGTCAACAAGATGTCCTTCCAATACGAGGGTACCCCCAAGCCACAAATTTCAGATATCACCTTCCAAGTTTCTCTAGGATCCCGTATCGCCGTCATTGGTCCCAACGGTGCTGGTAAATCTACTTTGATCAACGTTCTTACTGGTGAACTTATCCCAACTGAAGGTGAGGTCTACACCCACGAGAACATCCGTATCGCCTACATCAAACAACACGCTTTCGCCCATATCGATCACCATCTTGAGAAGACTCCATCCGAATATATTCAATGGCGTTTCCAAACTGGTGAAGATCGTGAAACTATGGACAGAGCCAACAAGATCATCACTGATGAGGATGAGAAGGCAATGGACAAGATTTACAAGATTGAAGGTACCCAACGTCGTGTTATCGGTATCCACTCCCGTCGTAAGTTCAAGAACTCTTACGAGTATGAATGTTCGTTCGCTCTGGGAGAGAACGTTGGCATGAAGAACGAGAGATGGGTTCCTATGATGACTGCAGACAACGCCTGGATTCCACGTACTGAGATCTTGGCTTCCCATCAAAAGATGGTTGCTGAAGTTGATCAAAAGGAAGCTCTTGCCAGTGGTCAATTCAGACCTTTGGTCAAAAAGGAGATTGAACAGCACTGCCGTAACTTCGGTTTGGATGATGAGTTGGTTTCTCACTCCCGTATGGTCGGTCTTTCCGGTGGTCAACGTGTCAAGGTTGTTCTTGCTGCTTGCTCGTGGCAACGTCCTCATCTGATCGTTCTTGATGAACCTACCAATTATTTGGATCGTGACTCTCTCGGTGCCTTGTCAAAGGCTCTTAGAAGCTTCGAGGGTGGTGTTATCATCATTACTCACTCTGCTGAGTTCACAAAGGACATCACTGAGGAAGTCTGGGCCGTACTTGATGGAAGACTTTCTGCAAGTGGACATAACTGGGTGCAAGGCCAAGGTTCTGGACCAAGACTTAAGGGCGACGATGCTGAGGAAGAGGACAAATTTGATGCTGTAAGTAAAATCACGTGTTTTTTCGCTTACAATTACTAATGATCACGTGTTTTAGATGGGTAACAAGATTGTCTCGACCAAGAAGAAGGCTAAGCTCTCTTCTGCTGAACTCCGTAAGAAGAAGAAGGACCGTATGGCCCGCCGCAAGAGAGGAGAGGAAGTTTTCTCTGATGAGGATGAATAAATGTTCACGTGATAGATGATGGTTGGTGTTGTGGATAGACCAAATATTTAAAATGGATGGGCAAGACAAAGAGGAGACTCGGGCTGCGAAAAGAAATCTCGAGTCGTTTTTGTCGTTTTCTTCACTCATGGTTGGCACTTAACTGGTCTCTATCATAGTGCATGATGGTCTTTGGCGTTTATTCGTTTTTTACCTCCTTGACAACGAATCTCTTTTTATGGAAATTATGAATTTCTCAAAAGAAAATGTTATAGTTTCTAACTGTTACTACTTATTTGCGTATTAGAAGATAGATCGGGAATAGATACTTCGAGATGCATATTACTTGTGGGCTTTGATGATTAATGTATGGTGACGTGATGTGATGTGATCGATATGATAGCGATATGGAATGAAGATGTAAGGAAGTAAAATATTATTCATTTATGCATTTTAGTTTCGTGAAAGTTCTTTACAATACAAGTAAGGTACCTGGGTAGATTTATAGATATCCCCGCCCCCCTCGCCCAGCTCTCAATTACAATCTACTCTATTCTTATTTATTTCTATTTATAACCAACCATCTAGGCAATCCCTAATCCTCAATTTCTATTCCTCAATTTCTATTCCTCAATTTCGAAGTTTAATTTAGTATAGTATAAGGGAAATTTATACTTGTATGTATGTATGTAGGTATGTAGGTATGTAGGTATGTAGGTATGTGGGAGGTAGTTTGTAGTGGGAGGGTGAGTAGTGGGAGGGTGAGTAATAGGAGGTAGGTTTAGAATTTGTTTGGTGGGTTGGTGGGTTGGTTGATGGGTTGATGGGTGGGAGTTGGATGGGGATTCGCAAGTGGGAATATGTTT
>NGKG01000006.1:1531329-1553042 GCA_002162505.1 Myriosclerotinia scirpicola | reverse complement strand
GGTGTTAAGTGTTGAATGTTGTATGTTGAATATTGAATATTGAATATTATGTATTGAGGTAAAAAAAAAGAAAAGATTTTTTTTTAGGATTTAATATCTGGATAGGATAACTGGTAGAATTATATTATGTTGTGGAAAGGAGGTTGAAGGGAACTTGAATGGGATATGAAAGGAAGTTGAATGGAAGTTGAATGGAATTTAAATAGAATTTGAATGAGATATAAAAATGATAAGGATGGAGTTAAGGATGAAGGGGATGATGAGTTTGAGGGTTGGTGATTTGAAGGGTAAGTGATTTGAAGGGTAAGTGATTTGAAGGGTAAGTAGTAAGTGGTAAGTGATGATGATGATGATAGGGGTGGGTATATATATGAAGTATATTGTATTGTAAAGTAAAAGATTGATGAATTAGTAGGTGGATGAATGTTGTATATAGATAGATATTACATTTAATAGTTCAACTTGTAATTCAACAATAAAAAGTATTCAAATATTGAAGTTATTTTGAACAATGTAATTATTTTGAATAATATAATTATCTTAAATAATTTAATCATTTTAAATAATATAAACATTTTAAACAATCTAATTATTTTAAACAATCTAATTATTTTAAACAATTTAATTATTTTGAATAATTTAATCATTTTAAATAATATAAACATTTTAAACAATCTAATTATTTTAAACAATCTAATTATTTTAAATAATATAAACATTTTAAACAATATAAACATTTTAAACAATATAAACATTTTAAACAATCTAATTATTTTAAATAATCTAATTATTTTAAACAATTTAATCGTTTTAAACAATCTAATCGTTTTAAACAATCTAATCGTTTTAAATAATCTAATCATTTTAAACAATCTAATCATTTGAAACAATCTAATCGTTTTAAACAATCTAATCATTTTGAACACTTCAATCAGAATAAATATTCTAATAAACCTTGGAACATGTTGATTTCGCAAACTATACAATATTTTATATCCCTTCAATTCTTATTCTTCTCCATTATGTAGTACTCGACGATCATGATACTCAACGACCACACCGACACAGTACTCCACCACAACCATATTTACTACTACCGCAATGTCATCAACCAATTCATCTCCAATAACAGCGCCGCCCTCACCTGAAGGACGCCCCGAGACTCTTGAATACAAAGCGGCTTGGCAGAGGATCTTTCGTTCGCAGATATCTTCTCGTTTGCATGATCTTTTGAATTCTGACACTCAACCACCACTACCAAAATGGCGAACTCAAGCCGAACTTTATCATCGCGCAGGCCTCGAATCTCCATGGATGTCACCGACTCCTTCTACAACTGAAACACGATCGCCAAATATGTCTTCATCCTCTCCCCAAAACGATATAAGATCGTCCACTCTATCTTCTCCTCAAAGCGACCCATCGCAACCCGAAAAAACAGACTGTGTCGCCTCACTCATACCTCTACCTGCCAATAACACCATATCCAATCCGAATCTCCGACGCGAAAACCTAAAACGAGACCCAATCCTGTCCATCTCGCACAACCTACGACAAAATCGCAAGTACGCAAAACATCCAAATGCTCCGCAAGGTATAACGAAGTCACCATTGCGTGAACTTCCTTCCCGCAGACGAACACACAGGATGGTTTTGAGGTCTACAACGATGCGGAACATGAAAAAGGGTTGAACTCGCAGTCAAGCAATTGGAGATCAACAATGCATACATATACAATCTAGAGATTTTGGGTTACGACGATATGCGACGAATTGGTGTGCGACTAGCTTGCGATAATCTAATGTAAGAGTGTCGTCATGCTGTTGGTGTTAATGGTAAAGCCATGCCACACTCGACTTCTTCAATCATAGCTCTCTCGGTGGTCCATCTGGAAACCTGCGCATCATCTGCAGCTGTCGTTTTGCATTTATGATTGTTCAAACCCGAACCACCATGGCAGTGCTAAGAAGCAACGTCACCCAAGCCTTACGGGCTTTGGAGCGAACAGCCAAAAACATTGCCCATCGCACCTTGTTCATCATACCTTGGTCATCCCAGATAGATATTACCAAACATCAATCCGGAACGAATGTCAAGAAATATAAGGTTTAGGGTAGAAGTGGATGTGGAGGGATAAAGAGAAGTAAGGAGGGATGAGGGGAAGTGAGGAGGAGATGTAATGCTTTCAGGGAAGTTATGGTGGAGAGGTGGTGGCACGAGTAATATAGCTTGAATTGAGATATACTTTGATTCAAGAATACATAGGTAATATTACTAAAATTAAATATTATAACTTAGAGTTTACTAGTTAGTATAATGGCCTCAGGCCACCTACAACCACTATTGGGGGCGAGTACGCTCGGAGCGTATTATATTAATTTTAAATTTTAATTTTAATTTTAATATTAATAAATAAATAATTGGTATTATTTGAAATTTGTAAAATATGATTTTGGAGAGTTTTTTTTGGCTATATACAACCCTTCCTTCTTCGAGCCACCTATTGCTTATGGGGTGGAAGGGGTTTGGATGGTTGAATGTGATCTGTTATACCACCAATCTGCGTCAACCATACATCACCGGGACTCTTCACACCGTTTGGTCCTCCTAGGAAATTCATGGGAAATCCAATATCAAACGCATTAGACTCCTCAATCTGCTTAACATCATCATCGCTCAACTCCAGTGACAACGCCTCAATATTTCCCTTCAAATGCTCAATCTTCCTTCCTCCAACAATCGGAAATACATATTTCGCTTTCCTCATCACATATGCCAATGCAACACTAGTAATAATCGTCTTCTTCTCATTGGCAATCTTCTCGAGGACTTTAGATATTTTGATGGCGGCTTCGGTTGGTTCCCTCATCTTTCGCCCCTCATCAGACTTGCGCTGCTCGTCACTCTTGAAGTGCCCACCTCCCAATGCACCCCAAGGCGCCAACCCCATGCCTTCATCCTCGGCCATAGCAATAATATCACGTTCGAAATCGCGATTCTCGGCCGACCAACGTCCTTGATAGACGGAAAACTGACGGAATCCGTGATCTCGAGCATATTGGTTGCATTTTGATACAACCCATGCTGGGGTGTCTGAAATACCCAGGTAGAGAACCTTTCCTGATAAGACTAATGCATTGAGAGACTGCATGAGTTCTGGAATCGAACAAGTAAAGTCCCACCAATGGACGTAGAGAAGATCAATGTACGATGTTCTCAATTTCTTCAAACTCGCTTCGAGAGAGAGATGAAGGGATTTCGTGCCATTTCCAGTGGTATTGATCAAAATCTCCTTGTCACCATGTCCGGCTCGAAAACACGTGGTGAACTTGGTGGCGATAACAAGTTGATCACGAATTCCACGCTTTTCCGCCCATTCTCCGAGCCACTTCTCGGATTCTTCGGCTTGGTAATTATTGGCCGTGTCGATAAAGTTTCCTCCGGATTCGTAGAAGAAATCTAGTATCTCTTCCGCTTGCTTTTGATCGCAAGCTCCCATGAAACTCTCCCCTGGAAAGTCTTAGTGATTATTGGATTTGGAGAGTGTGAAGGGCACTTACAAGCATTTCCAAAATTCATGGCTCCCAAGCATAAAGGACTTACTCTCACGGCTGCTGTGGGTGAAAGCATTCTATAGTGTCCAAGGGCGGTCTTTGGTGGAGGTGGGGGTTGGAATGCCATTGTGTTTTTTTGGTGGAGTTTTATAAGAGAATATTTCTATTTCAATCAAGTTTCAAATACAAGATGAGGAGTGTTTTGTATGTTTGTTCCGAATGTCTAAAGCTCAATTGGGGAACAAATGGGAGTTTTTATACTTGAATTCCGAAGTGATCTTATGATCTCATACTTGAAAGAAGTATTTCTAAGCAATCCCCGCATCCATACTCACTAACAACCCCTCAATTCTTAACACCGGCCTTTGCATACATATCGATATCAAAAGCATGACTTATCAAAGGAGATAAGTTAACTGCGTGATGTAGCTTGCTGCTAAAGATGTTGATTTTCGTCCGAAATGCATAGTGGTCAATGCTTTACCCTTATATCCTTTTTCTCCGCTGCTAATTGATTACCGAGAGTTGCAGATCCTCCCTCCACCGTCCGTATCGAATCTATCGATAAGTTACGAAGTATAACATCAAGATCTTCAAAGGCTACACATCGATCTGATAAGTTCATTTGAATCCGCTACTATAGCGCGTGTGTTCTTCGGGGTGTGCATTTTTCGTTATCCGGTCAGCACCTTACATACCCGACGCGACAAAATACACCCATACAGATACTTTTTTATCTTGACTCCTAAATGCACCTGAGGCGTACCGAACATACATGGCGCTAAATGTACGAGTATGGCATCGCGGCTATAATTAGCTACAGGTGTCAAACTTCTAGTGTCAATGATACCTAGGTTAGAACACTGTTGCTACAGGATGAAGAATTTCACAATGCAAATTCTTCTGTCCAATGTAATAGGTCTACAGCGGGGCAGGAGTCACCCTATTGTAACCTTCTGATTTCCTGCTCTGCATCTGGACAATTCCACTGATATCACGTGAATGGTCTGCGAATCTAGAGTCACTTTGGAGCTCCCTTCACTATCCATTCTCAATTCTGGACCTTTGAACATGCGGTGTCAATTCTATGCAGAGTTTAACATAAGGTGGCATGATTGAGAAAGTATGATGGCTGGAAGGTTCGAGCAATATCTGGGTCACCAGAAGATCCATAATGGAATCCCCCCACACATCACAGAAGATGTACTATTCACGCTCATTTGAATATCATTCCCCAGCCCCCGCTCAATAAAAGTCTATATAAATGCCAATGTCCCAAACTAAAGCTAGACAATGACAACGAACACGACGAGGCAACTCCTACAGCACGATCATCCTTCTCGACATCTACGCCATATCACGTGAAGAAGTGAAGATCCCTAGGCTAAATTGCCCCCCATCCTCGGTAATCTATTTGCCGAAACCTATTCTAGAAGTAGGAAAGCCTGCAAAGTTTTTCTCCACTTCTTAAACTTTTCCACCGCTCTTTTTGTCCTTTTTCTTGAAATTTCACCTCTTCTTTCTTCAAAGCAATCACGTTTCTTTTTCTATCTTTATTGTTATCACATTTCACCAGAGGGTGTGGCGAATGCAAGCGGTTGCGAACAACCATGCAGAGGAAACCTGCCTAAAAAACCGCGCCGACGTCACTGCCTCTTGTGCAAACGATTGTATTCAAAATGAAAATGAAAAATTGGAAAACTCCGGGGTAAACTCGGATTTGAATTTATCGAATTCGGAACATGTAGACGACGACACGCGAAACCCAACACCTTCGGATGAAAATCTTGAGAAAGGAATTGTTCAAAATGCTCCCGATTCGCCATCTGATGAAACTTCAGTTGCGGAGGATGAGAAGGATGATTTTCCTGAAGGGGGGTTGAAGGGTTGGTCGGTTGTTGTGGGATCATTCTGTGGCTCCTTTTCAGTCTTTGGGATTCTCAATAGCAGTGGTATTCTCCTTGAGTACTTTAGCACTCATCAATTGAAGGACTATGATTCCAGTCAAATTGGATGGATCTTTGGATTGTCACTCTTTTTGACATTCTTTTGTGGTGCCCCCATTGGTCCTATCTTTGATGCCTATGGATCAAGAGTGTTGATCTTTAGTGGAAGTATCTTGTTGATTTTATCCATGATGTTGCTTGGATTATGTACTCGTATGTTACGCTTATTCTATTAACTTAATCTTCAATGTACTAATTGGTTTAGAATATTGGCACTTCTTTGTGGTATATAGTGTTCTTAATGGTATTGGTGGATGCTTGGTAAATACTCCATGTATCGCTGCAATTGGTCATTACTTCCTCGTCAAGAGAGGTAACGCCACTGGTATTGCAATGACTGCTGGAAGTATTGGTGGAATCATATTCCCCCTTATGCTACAACGTCTCTTCCCTACAATAGGGTTTGCATGGGCAACTCGAATCCTAGGCTTTATCCTCCTCTTCCTTCTCATACTCGCAAACCTCCTTGTTCAAAGTCGTCTTCCCAGAAAGAAACTTCCTAGCATTGGCAGTATCCTTCCAGATCTAAATGCTTTCAAAGATCCACCGTTCTTCTTCATCACCATCGCCATTTTCCTCCTCGAGTGGGGAATTTTTGTCCCTCTGACATACATTACACCTTACGTCGTATCTCACGGCCAATCCTCATCCTTCGGCTTTTACATCGTCGCCATCCTCAATGCCGGTTCATTTTTTGGTCGATTCGGAGCAGGATGGGCAGCAGATCTTATCGGTCGTCTAAATACCCTCATTCTCTCCGTCAGTCTCTGCGTGATAGCATGTCTAGCACTCTGGCTACCGGCCAAAAATTCCACCGCCATGGCCATTGTCTTCGCCATCATCTTCGGATTCGTCAGCGGTAGTAATCTCAGTCTCAGCCCAGTATGCGTAGGACAAATGTGTAAGACGGAACACTATGGTCGCTATTATTCTACATGTTGGATGGTCGTTGCATTTGGTACTCTGACCGGCTTACCAATTGCGGGAAAAATTCTTACGGCTAGTGGGGGCGATTATACGTGGTTGATTGTTTTTGCTGGTCTCTCTTATGCACTGGCGGGATTTTTCCTGATTGTTGCTAGAGTTTTGGCTGTGGGATGGTCGATTCGTACTGTCTACTAATGAACCCATTGGTTTGCATGCAAATGATTGTCTGTCTCTATTTTGGTAATCTACATATCTGGAATCTGGATACCGGTGGTTCACTCGAATGCTTGAAAAAGGTTAAAAACAAGTCGGGCCTGGTTTTGAATAATTGGACACTCACTCGTTGTGAAAATCTCAGAGCATCTCTCTCCACCCTCATTGCATATTACATCATTATATATGCAATTTTTTGGTACAAGCTGTTGTTAGGAAGGAAATATAAATTTGTACTTTGTATTTAGGGGTAATTAGCGAAACCAGCGAAGAGGCGAATCTCGGTCGGCTGTTTGTAATACTCGATGGGTCTAGTCATTCTCTTTAAATATACAAAATTGATGTATCAAATCTACATGTCAAATCTACATATTAAATCTACATATCAAATCTACATATCAAATCTACATATCAAATCTACATATCAAATCTACATATCAAATCTACATCTTATTAATCCTTTATATCTTTATATCTTCACGATTTGGTTTCAATACAGCAAGGTTTTGTTATATTCAATTACATTTACAATTACAATTACATATACACACACCAATATCTGATCTAATTAAATAAAACTTAAGCTCAATTCTCACTATAGTATCTCTGCACAGTATATAAATAACCCCCTCATCCAAAAGGATTGTTTAGATATAATGTTTCCAATAGTCCAGATTACAATTTAATAATATAAGAGTTTTGATTGTTCAACCTATTTATTCTGAAAACCTTTTCGTAGGCATGTAAGATTGCTAGCCGGGGCCCAACTGATTAGATAACAAACTCAAGGCATAAATTGCGAAATCACATGACATCGCGTTGTGGGGTAATCTCTCAATGCCTTTCTCGTGAACATTATTCGATCGCTTCTTCTTGAGCAAATCTATAAGTTTATCTCAATACACCGCGCCTGTGATTCAACATCACGACCTCAAAACTATAGTTCCGACAGCTAAAGCTACAGCCAAGTTTTGAAACAATGTCCCAAGCACTGGGTATCCCCAGGTCGCAATCCACCACTGCGCCAAATACTCCCGAACCTGAACCTGAGATGATGGTTGATACCATAGAGATGAATGGGGATTTTGCCCGATTGATCCCTCAAAATCGTTTAGCTCAGGAAGCTTTCAATGAGATTGTTTTGAAAATGAAGGATATGAATGCAGGGTTTAGTTCTCATGCAGCCAAATTCAAATACCGCACGACGATTCTATAACATATCGGCAGATATCTGGAGTCTGGGTGTTACAGTCTTTCAATTGATACATGGAGAATTGAGAATCTGGGAACAAATCAACAAAAAGGCATACGAACAAGCACATTCAAGACTAGCCACCACATCCGGCGATGATGAAAAGATGAAATATTTCAAACGGCTGGTGGGTAGAATGATGAAATGGGAATCTCGGGAACGGATTACAGCTAGTCAGGCATTGGAAGACCAACTCTTTTCGAGAGGAGAAGGAGAGAGGAGTAAGAAGGAGGCAGTTGATGTGGCAGGGAAACGTCGACAGAGGGAAGGAGAACGGTTAGTGGATGGGCATAGGGAAGAGGTTGATGGAGCGAAACATATTAGAGTCACTTAATAGTTTCCGTTAGATGCGGATGGACGGGACAATTGGGTATTTTTTGATCAGCTTTGGATTTTTTGTATTGGATTTCTTGGATGGGTCAGTCTTGATATCCCCTAGTTTGAAGCGGAAAAACTTTTGGATTGATTGGAGTAGTATTCTTGCAGGCAAGACGATTGAGTATTTTTCAATTGGTATTTTTGTTTGAGTTATCTAGTAACTTGTAGTATAGATACCCTCCTGAAGTATGTATATGATTAATTGTTCCTTTAATTCCTCTCAAGATCTTTGAGAGTTCATGAAATAGGATATATGTTATACCATGCACTATAGCGAACAAATCGGAATAACCTAACTTCAATCCGAGCGGGCGTATTTCTCCCGGTAAGGAGGCGTGTGTTTACCCCTTATCTAATAAACGACAGTTTGATGCATATATGGTATCATCAGTAATAACTAACGTATCTCTCGAAAAACTCCACGTTGCATATATGTGAAATCTCTCATATCACACACTTCCATGGAAAGGGTTTGAATAATAAGTTTTCGGAATCCTCGTTTATTGCACGTTCCTCCTTTCTTCCGAGTCCTATGGATATCTACTTACACATACTTTCATTTTGAATGCTTACCTGTTTGTTACTTCCTGCTATATGAAATCGGGGACTCTTCAATTTGGATACATTTCTAGAGCTTTGTCTGGGCAGTAAATTCGCTTGTTTTGGTGACAGGATGCAGAAATACTGTATGCCATGCCCCACATCGTCATCCATCTACAACAAATTTGCCGCCTTATCCTTCAAGAGATTCCCACTCTTAATAAACAAAGTAAAAATATGGCCAATCCCAACCACAAATGCTAAACTTCTGCTCGCAGCCGCACTCTGGCTCTCGTTATTGATATAAATGATATTGTATACGACTCGACTGATCAAATATCCTCCAGCAAGGGTATTGAGCGTGGAATGGGAAAGGCCGGCGACATTTCCTGCTACGATGGCGGAGGCGAAGAGGGGCACGTTTTCGTAGCCGTTGGCTCCGGCGGCGTGTGCTCGTCGTATGCGGTTCTTTTTCTAGCAGGGAGAGAGAGTTTAGCCGGTGGAGCTTTGGATTGAGGGATGGGATGGGCGGAAGGAAGGAAAGGAAGAGAGTTGAATACGAGTTGGAGGAGAGAAATTCAGATTACTTACGGCTTGGGAGATACTTTGATCAGCTTCGAGGCTTTTGGGGAAGTCTCGAGGAGATCGATTATCGAATGATTTTGATGCCGTGGCGGCGTATATATGAGGAATGTGGGCGAGTAGCCATGCGGCGGGGATCTGGATGTGTTTGATTTCAGTCTGGCAAACTCGGAATCTTTTGGGTATTCACGGTATGGAGTGCTCTTACACTGTAGAGGGAAAAGTTTCGGGTTGTATCGAAGAGGCCAGACATTATGAGTGAGTGCTCTATTTTGATGTTTTGGGAATATGAAGTAAAGCTGTTTCGGGGAGGAGCGATTGATAGCAAGGACCCCAGAGCTTGATTTCAAATACCTTTAGTTCCATTTCTTACACGTCATTGTTGATGTTTACTAGATCTTTGCTAGAATAAAACTAGAGATAGGCCGTAGAGAACTTGACCCGATCTGGTATAATGTGGTACTAGATCTGGAAGCTAAAGATTAGGTTTCGGGGAAGTGCCGAGTAGTCTACTGGATCTTAGTGTTACCGAAGTCGGTTGATCAAGTCACTCATTTGAAATTTGGATATTTTTGGACGTTGAATCGGATAGCAGCCTTATCAGATTTCTAATACTAGTACGGTCTCTCCCAACTCTCCCACAACTTCTATCTAATCAGCATCTCATACGCTACATATCTATTCCCGGTCTTCCACGAACAACCCCTTGCACACTTGTTAAGGAAGGCATTCTGCTTTTGTGATGATACCGAGTCTAAAGTCACTTCTCCTCATATTTGATTGAGCGCCAGTTCCAAGTTTGATCACAAATACCTATGAAACCAAGTTAATTGTGCAAAAGGCTCAAGATAAGATGAATGTCCAACTCACACCATAGATTACCACAGCCAATCTCCCCTTCCTCAACGAAAGTGGGCGCCTTACATCCAGGACATAATTTGGATGTGCTTCTAATCAACTTTTCCGACTGCGGTGTGCGCTGCATACTGTAATATTGTGCACAAGTCATTTCCTCATGCCAAGGTAACTGACATGCAAAACACATCTCGAATTTGCATTCATGGCATGCAATTTTTAGGCTCTCCATGTCCTCGTCATAGACTTGACCGGCGCCGCATCCATTAGGATTTAAACACAATCGAGAGTTCGGAAGGTGGCGGAGATGGAGAGTTGAGATGTACTTATCATATCTAATCATCCATAAGTTAGCTGGAGTCGTGAGGTATGTACTGAGATCTTATAAAGCAAACCATACTTCGCGAGTAATTCACCCGTCACGAATTCCCGCACTATCACAGGCTCCATCATGTTGTCGCACCCAGAAAAAGGACAAAGGACTTTGTCCCATCGATTGTTTTCCAAGCTAGTCCTAACAGCTTGGGACAGACAGTCCGTACATATATCTGTTCTATGCACGCATTTGCCCCCAACCTGCTTTCGAAACTTTGTCGCTGGAAAAGTTTCTAGACATATTTCACATTCCTTGTCCTTTTCGTTCTTTAGAAACCCTGGATCTTTATCTTCGGGTTGTGGACCATGTGTGATGGCGGCTCTAGTGATGGGTAGATTACGACGAAGTAACTGAGCGATAGCTTCTTGTTCATCCTTTGTTCGTGTACTTTCGATCCTTACAAGCTTGTGTAGGAGACTAGCTCGTGACTCGCGTTTTTTGAAGGTGCTTTGTTGGCGAAAGATGGAGAGAATATGTTTTATTAGGGGTATGTTGTATGAGGAAATACGGTGAGAGAAGATGGTAGGGGGGAGGGAGGGGTTTGGTGATTTGATTGCTGACTTGGTTACTCGAGTTTTGCGAGCCATTTCGTTCTTTGTGATGATTATGGATTTGGGTTTGAGTGAGTTGAGAGTGCAGATTGCTATGTGAGAGCCTTTTATCTCCATCCGGATATCCCATGTCTTGCCTAGGCGAATTTGTCGAGGGCTCGAGGACTTACTTCAATTTTCTACCTAGTTCCTCGTATTGTTTCGTAACCTGCCGACTACTAATAGACATGTAGCACTCACTACTAATATGGATGTAGGATGTTTCATCTACCTAAATTCGGACTTCGTTCCAAACCCCAATAGCTCTAAAATATTCTTTCCTCACTCAACCTGGGTGGATAATATGGCACGATCACCAAGCCATCGAAGCCGCAAGACTGCTCGCTGTGTACGGTCGGCCAGGTAGTGTGCTGTGTAAGCGAATAACTTTCGTTTCCATCGTTCTCGTTCGATCGTGGCAACTAGTATTTGCTAAAGCAGTCTATCTATCTTGCAAAACTTTCTGTCAATGCTATGACTGAACCTTGCGATCTGCACTGGGGAATTTCTTTCCCGATTAGTGGGCTTAATTTTCGTCAAATACGCAAATACGATAAGTTCCTCTCACTCTAACAATACCCTTACACACCGTGATCAAACTCCAACTATCCATTCCCTCCCCTCCCCTCCCCTCCCCTCCTCTTCCTACCCTACCCTCAACAATCCACTCAACACTCCATACTACTACCCCATCACCAATGTCCCCTCCTCTCACTCTCACTCCCGCTCCTCCGATCCGGACTTTGCAGACCCGTACTCCCGGACCCCCCCTCCTCCCTCGCTACCCTCTCCGTCCCCCATAAATGCCGATAAGATTGATAATGGTCGTTCCAGTTATAGGTTGATGGAGATGTATGAGATGTATGAGATGAAAATGGGTTATGGTACTGTGTCCGAGATATCAATGGCGTTGAAGTAGAAAGGGGAGACGTGATATGCCGAGCTGTGTGTGGAGTATTATGATTCCCATGATGAAAAGCAGCGTATGTATCGCTGCTCGTTACGTTTCCAGTATTTACATCGCCCTCAACTTCGCAATGCTTCTCGAGATTTTTGTACTCCATAAGATCATTTTCATGAATCTCATCTCTCGCCTCAGACAAAAGTGGAAGCAACTCTACCTTTCCCAAGCCCCCAATATTACCCCTCCGTTTTGCAAGAGGCATTTCATCTTCCGAATCCTCATCATCGCTATTTTCATCAAAAGCGGTTCGTTCCGATGATGTAGAGGAGAAGGAGGAGAATGACATGCGTTCAAGTTTGATGATTGGTGAGGGAGTTTGGGATGTGGAGGCTTGGGGGAGGATGTTGTGTTCGTGGTGTGTTTGGGGATGGTGATATTGGGTTTCGTGTTGGTGGGTAAGAGAGTTCGTACTTGTGTTTGATTCTAATCGGGTTTCATTGTTCATACTTGATCCCTCGGATATTCCTGGAGTTTGTTGGGTTTGCATTCCGGCTATATCGGCATCCGCGTCCCCATCGGCATCAATATCAGAATCCGAAAACTCTCTCTTCCTCTTCCACTCTTTCATCTCCGATATTATCCCCTCTCTCTCCAGCTTCTCTTGCCCATCTTTCCCATCCTTCATCTCCCCTTTCACCCTCTTCACCCTCTTTTCCTTCTTATCCTTCTTCTCCTCTTTCCCCTTACCATCCTCCTTCTCCTTCTCCTCACCCCCACCCAAATTCATATTCGCATTCGAACCAATAACCCCCTTTTCAATCTGTCGCTTGAGTCTTGTATATCGCATGCGGGCCGCGGGTGGTTTGAGATTGGTTGTTGCGCCTACGGCTGCGAAGTCGATCTTTTTGGGGAGGAGGTGGGTTAATTGGTTTGGTTTTTTTGTTAAAGGGGCGGGGTTGGAATGAAATGAGAGGATGAGATGAAAGGATGGGAAAGAATTTTATGGGAAGCGGGGAGGAGAAACATAGAAAAAGCAATCCAACTCACAGTTTTCATATCCGATTTCTGCAGACAAATATACAAGAAGACGAGATTCTCGTCAAGCTGTATTTTCGATGGCATCTTGCTCTTCTTTTTCCTCTCTTCGTTACTTCTGAATTCGAAATTTCTCAGGGATCAATTGGAAATTTTATGGTTATGAGAATGTGATATGACAAGGTGATATGAGAAGGTAATATGAGAGAGTATGAAAAAGTTGGTGTTGGATATGGGAAGTTCGGTGTCTTTATACAAACAAGATGATGAAAGCGAACTGTGGATACATGAATGAAACGATAGTGTTCTGGATGCGTTTTTTGATTTTTGATTTGATGTGCTATGCTGTTCTGGAATGGATGTGAAAATGAATGTAGGACTCCGGTGTTTGCTTAAGAGATGATGTTGAAAGTGCTTTGCTGTGGGTGGTCTTTGAAGTTTCGTGGAGTGTAGGATGCATCGGGTTGTTTGTGATGCTTTGATTTTGTGGGTATGATGTGTGGGTTTGTAGTGGGCGATAAAGGGAGCTTTCATGGGGACTCTGAGAGGGATTGTTCTGTAAGGAATAGGTGTGAAGGGAGCAGCAGATCATGCGCATGCTATGACATTTGACAAGAAACACAAGGAAGGATGTAGAAATTGTTAAGAAGAATGCGCAATTTTGTATGAAAATAAACCCTGCCAGTGTTCTTTGTTTTCATTCAACGTAAATATCGAAGCCTAACTTCGAAAAATCACGAGAAACTCCTCGCTTTCATGCAATAAGGTACTAAATCCTGCAACGCCTTAATCACCCCGAGCCAATGTTGACCATTCGTTACTCTCTTTTCTAATCCCCAAGAACTCCTGTTTCAAATGCCCGAGAAAGAATTGGAACTCTGGTTTCATCGTCTAAATTTCATATCTGCAGTTTCCTTCAATGCTCCAATAAGAACTCGATGTGCTCCCAAAGCTGCTTGTACCGCATTCTCTGTGAGTTCTTCGTAAGAGGGATCATCAGTATTAGACTCAGTCGATTGCCCAATATCTCCTTTCACCCAAAGGTCTGTGATCTCGTCTCGTGCTGGAAGATATGCCACAATACATGCGGCTAGAATCTCCTTATGTTCAGATGGTACTGGGTCTAAGACCAAGGAAGTAGAAGCCTCCTCCTCTGAATTTGCCGGCGAACGTACCAGTGCGGCGACTCCTCCAGAAACTACATCGACGCAGTCAATTCCAGCATCCGCAATAGCTGCAGAAGCAACTGTAATACACCCACTGAGTACACTCATCATACCCCATCCAGCCGCCGTCGACGAACCAAAAGATTTATCATCACCCCACCAATGATCCTCTTCGCCTTCAAGAATAGTAATATTAACTTCTACTCCACTCTTCGGCCATCTATCACCGATGATAACCCCCCGCAATGCAGTTTCTAAATGTACTCCAAGATCCCTTTCACTTGTATCTCTAACATAGCCTCGTCTCCTTCTCGCAGCAAATGGCGCATATTTGACATGAGTCTGCAGTATCATATGTGGCGAGAATGCGGCAGATTTAGGTAATGGTCGAGGACCATGAACAGTACATGTAAGTTTGAGACCAGAGGTAGACAGGGAGGCAAGGCCTGGCGCAGATTGGTTTGAAGGTTGCGATGGTTCAAGCTCTAGATATGCAGATCCTGAAGCTGATGGTGTTACTCCGGTTTTCAAGACTGATAAAGAATAAGCTTCAAAATGAATCGGCGGCAATGAATTTACATCTGTAGAAATACATACAAATTTTCCTTAGAACATTAGGTTGTCTATTTCTTGAAGGTCGTTCTGGACGGTTCTTTGAATCTTTGGTGAGATACTTTGAGAATACCGGTGCATTTGTTCCACCTGAAGGACCATTTATTCTCCTTCGATCAGACATTTTAAGATGAAATTTTGTGAGATTGATCAACCAAATTTGTCTACCTTCTCTTCAGTCGCACAGCTACTGAATTGCGGCGGCATCAACTTTTTTGCTGGGAATTTCGGATAATTAGATAATCCGATACATCCTTGCAGATGTTCTTAGCGCGGTTTACGACGATTAAATTTTCGCGGAACTCGTCAATATTTTCTCTTTCATACAACAAATAAAATTTCTGATTTGGTATTGAGATGCTGAGGAACTATCCCTTTTAACATCTCATACATCCATGGATATCTCATCAATTGCTTCACAAGCAATACACCAGCAATATCTGGTATCATGGTATCATGGTATCAATGTACAAGAAGTTTGAAACTTCGCGCATTAACATTTCAGTCGCAGCTGGACTGTTCCTTCTCAATTAACTGAGTAAGTTTTGACAATCTTTCCTTCATTCAATCTCCTCCTGGCCCGGATTCAAACTACACACCTTTAGTTCTCGGCGACCTCCTGAGCCACGAACAAACATGCATCACCATATGAGCCACGATTTTGATGCTGGTATCTAAATCAGAAATATTATGGCCTTTTCAATTGCTAACAATTGTCTAAAGACAGGTCACAATTGCTTCAAGCATCACACATTTGGATAACACGACAATCTACTGCACTCGGAGTAGCAGTTCAAACTGTAAGTTTACACCTATATCCTTCTCGTCCCTCCCGATACCCGTCTTTATATGATGAAAAACAAAATTTCAGTTCTGCTTCTGAACATTCATGTTGATAACCAATATACCAAACTTTTCTGATCTCAAAGACATTATCTTCACTTGCTTTCATTATTTCAGCATTACAATAGCTAATTGTCAGTCCAGTCACCATAGGTTTTATTCTTATTATCCACAGCTTCGTTATCCATTTAATAACAACAGGTACGGTATATTTCATGTCAATTTTCAACAATTTCTCGTTATGATGATAACAGCTTATCCATTCCATGAATGCTCATTGACCGAATCCTGCTCCCGCACCGGACTGAGCCTTCAAGCTTGGGATGATAGGTTGTGGAGCTAGGGTTTCAGTGCTTCGAAGATTTGTCTTGCGTCTTGTAATTCAAGTCTTCGTCGCCGGTTGAGGTGCTTGATTTAAACGGCTTACTGAACAATCTTGGAAATTCATATTCAGCATCACACATCATTGTTAGTCCTATGCTAATTAATGGGTGCTGTAGATACACACACTCAATCTTCAATCTATTATACTTGGAGATGCTTGCCGCACTTTCAGATGATATAATCTGCAGGTAAGTTTGGGTTCAGGTAGGTTCTTGGTGGTTGGCGCATGGCAGGATGAAGCCATCATCATGGATTGGTTCTGTGTATAATAGGATAGCTACAATTCAAAATATATTTCAAGTGCAATCGTAGCATCAACAATATAGTGATCTTCATGTGAATGTTTGTAGATACAACACATGTTCAATGGGTTCTCCCCCCGCCCCCTCCCCAAATATTCAGCTTCTTCAACACAGTAGGTAATCTGATCATTGACGAAACAGTATTCATTAGTCAGCATGGCCTCTACTTTCGAACGTGAGCGACCGTCGCAAAGCATTTTCACAACATAACTTACACTTCGAGATCGACGGATGACGCGGGTCAGACAAAGAGGCATCTCGTATTCACCATGCCAGCACTGTGGCCTTTGATTTTGGTCATGTCAATTGGCATTACACTCTTCATAGGCATGTGATCTTGTCCCTCTTCCTGCCATCCATCACAAAAATTACTAACGGAAGCTGCAGCATGGATGATACTCACATCGTGTCTTGGTGAAGGAGCTCGACGACGTATCTCTGGCATATCATACAATCCGCGAGAAGCCATATTCGACAGCAATTACGTTCGAGCGATCACGTCCAATGGGCAAGGTGCTTGGAATCAATTCGAGATGGAAGATATGTTAGGAGATGATATTCAACATTCCGATTCCGACTAATTTCCCCCCGTCTAAACGCCGTGGCTATGCTAAGGTTATATACCATTCCTGTCCTGTCCATGCATATGGATGATTATCTATTTAAAACTCTAGGTCGACTTTGGTGGCTTTTACTTTTACACCCTTTCCATCAATATCAATCCCTCCTTTTTGTTCCTCTCCTTCGTCTTCGACGGGGGGTAAACTATATGGCTTAATCACAAGCCCTTTCCTCCTACTTAACGAAAATGCCAAATCATCTCCAGCAAATCCCGCGCTTCCGCCGCCCTTCTCGTGGAATATGGGTAGGCGATGGATTTTGAGCATTCCTTGTGGTGGTTCTTCTTGAGCGGGGTTGGAGGAACTAGAGGGGGTGGCTTTGGGGATGATGGCTATGGAGGGGAAAGGAGCGATTTCGAGGACACCGTCGCTGAGGAGTTCGATCCATTTTGTGAGGGCGGTGGTGCGGGGGTGGAGGGGAAGAGGAAGTGTGAGCATGAGGGTTATGCGGGTGGAATGTTGACGGAGGAGAGCTCGTAGAGCATGAAGGAAGGGGAGGACGTGGTGAGGGAGGGAGGCGTGAGAAGGGTAGAGGGCGGGTGAGAGGAGGGACGGGATTATGATACGGTGGATGCTTGTAGGAGGGGTTCGGGCGAGTTGAGTTGATAGATGTTGGAGGAATGATGTGAAAGGAGATTTTGTTTCGTTTGCTGTATCTGAGAATTCGAAATCGGGTCTCAGAATCGTGGGGATAAAATGCATCTGGGTGGATGAGGGAGCAATCAATCGTTTGCTAAGGTCGAAGTCGTGGCAGAATATTGAAGGAGGACCTGATGAGTTTGTACTCGATTGCACCGCATTTCTCTCTACATGAGAACAACCTCATTAGCTTCCGTAATTTTATACAACAATTATCTATGACTCTGTCAAGAATATATACAACAAAGGACCACCCACCTCTTGTACCACTCGCCCCAAACTCTCCTAACCTCTCGTATCTCCACGCAATCTTCATCTTATCATCCGCCGCCTTGTTCTCCGCATCCTTCCTCGACGACGATCCCCCCGCAGCGCCCAATCCAGGCAATTCCCTTCCCCATCCTTGATGCATACCCAAGACATGAATATGATGTCCTTGCACAATACCCTCAGCGGCATAATATTTTAACAAAGTGCCACCGAAATCCGTAGTTCCGCTCTCTTCGAGCAACAATGATGTGCCAAGCGGGAGTCCTGCATGACCAGCAAGTGTCGAATCGAGAGAGCGGATACCTGTGGATGTAGTTGGGCGGCCATCAAGTGGTGAGGGACGAATACCGGGAATTGGGACTATTTCTTCTTGAATAGGAGTCTGCGAGGTTCGAGTTCCAGGTTGTGCTATTGCTACGTTTCGTTTTCGGAAAGCCATCGTGGTTTGGGGGGGAAAAATGGTGAGTGGTAATAATGACGAAAGAATTAATGATTTTGTCGCGGGGTTTTGATAGCCCACCTAAAGCGAGCACTAATATTATTAATTTTTTTGCGCCGGAGCTTTGTTTGACCGATCTCCGATAGATTTTCGATGTTTTTGGAAGTGCAATATTTTGCGAAAGACAAAGCTTCTTTTGGTATTTACAGCAAAGTCAATTATACACCACCGTTAAACATCAAACGTGAAAGAAGAGGTCTGAATAATATTTGCCTTTCCACCAACATCAATACAATCATCTTGGGGATCCCCGACTCAAAACTCTGATACCATCTCTTCTACCTACGCCCAGAATTCCCAAACAAACATGTCCGCCGACGCGCAACTCTTCGACGAGCACTTCACCGTCAATGAATTGGACCATAAGAAATATGTACGAGTAGGACGCATCAAGGCCACGTCCACGGTCGACCATTCCGTCTCCATGCTTCTCGATATCAATACCGAGCTATATCCCTTAGCCATCGGCGATAACATCCGCGTTGTGCTTGCGACATCGCTTTCTTTAGATGGTACCAAGGATGATGGGAAGGGATGGAGAGACGCTAATAGGATGGGCTTGGGGGGTGAGGCTACGTTGGCGGATATGTTCGATTATGTTTGTCACGGGAAGATTTATAAGTTTGAGGATCAGGAAAATAGTGATCTTATGTATGTTTTTCTGGAGCTTTGGGAATGGATCGCTTGCTTGCTTGCTTGTTATCTGTCTAACTATGCTATGAACTGACTGACTGACTTCTGATACAGTAAGGCATATATTTCGTTCGGAGGCTTGCTAATGGCATTGGAGGGCCCTTATAAAAAGCTTACACCTTTAAGAGTCGACTATGTCTACCTCCTCATTAAGAAATAGATGTGAGGTCCGAAGGACGAAAGTAAATCGAAGAATAGATTCGCCATCTATGGCGTGGTGAAATTTTGAAAAATCTGGCAGACGAAAATCGACAATAATGGATCCCCGATTTTTCGCATGCACATGTGGTTTTGCATTTGCGTGGGGCGTTGTGGATGGGAAATTGAAAAAGTCTTGAGGGCGTTCAAGCACCAGATACCTCTTTCAGATCTGGAATACTGGGGTATTCAACTATTGTGTGGTCCTGGAAATGGCAACTTTCTATGAATCCTGTTCTTGATCTCCTCGAAATTGCTCTCGTTCTCCTGTGTCAATATGCCATGTCTGATGAAGAAATCCAATAGAACGACGCCGCAATTGGCTTTGAACTCTCCCTTCTTCATGTGCTCCTGAACTTCCTCCACCGTCCATAGATAGAACTGTTCCACCTCGCTATCATTTGGTTTGGGGGTGACATCGGCGGGCAACTCCAAATCGTAAACGTACTCACATTCCGGCTGCACCAAACCCGTTTCTCCACCAGCTTCAGCTCCTCGTATGTAGATATACGTAAGAGCATCATGCGACCGAACATTCTTCCTCACAACCTCTTCCGGCAAACTAGCTTCTTCCATACACTCTCTCACCAACGCCTCAAACTTATCTTCTCCCGTAGCCATTCCACCCGCAACCGTATTATCCAACATCGACGGATACGTTGCCTTCGTAGCCGAGCGTCTGGGTACCCATAACTTCATCCCATAACTCACATCAGGACAGCGTACATAGCCCGTCATGTGAATGCCATAACTTGCAATGCCAAACAATACCGAAGCCGATCGTTCGATACTCCACAAGAGTTCATTGTCGGGACCGTAGACGGGATAGAGTTCATTGCGCCAGCCGGAAAGCACCTGGAAGGTTTTGCGGGAGCGCCAGTAGTCGCATGTTGCGGCGACGGCGGCGCTGCGTTCGGGTTCGCTGGATTGCGTGAAGATGGAGATGGTGCGTTGGGATTGGTTTACGCTCATTTCGCCTTTGATGCTCGTGGGGACTTTGACGAGTTCGTGGTAGACGGGGGTGGATATGTAGCCGATGAGGTGGGTGGTGGAGGTGGTGACATCTTCATAGATGAGAGTGTAGAGGGATGAGGTTAGGTTTGAGTGAGCTTGGGGGTCCTTTTCGGCGTAAGGAAATCTGAAGAGGTGTTAGTTGGGTGGTTAATTTGAGATGGAGATGGTATGGTGTGGTGTGGTGTGGTGTGGTGAGAGTTTGAGAATGGGTTTATTGAGTTGGGGCAAGTAGGGCTGATATGTTGGACTTGAAGTCGAGAGCTCTTCACAGCTGAAAAACACTCTTGGGGGATCGGTCTTCCCTTGTACTCCAGTATATAACTAGGTATATCAAAACCTAGTTACCAACCACTTGGTTATACGACATATTATATCTTGGAGAACTACTCCTCCCACCACACCATTCATTCAAACCAAAAGCCACCACCCAAGCCTTTTCCTGTAGTGATACTACTAGTTATCCCATCCAGTACCCAACCAGTTAATGAAAGATTTTGAACTAGAAGGACTTACACATCGCACTCGTTAACGAGATCCAAATAAGTCTTCATATTCGTAATGTTCTCAAGGAAGTTGTGATTTGTGATTTGTGATTTGTGTAAGATTATAAAGGTTGGTAGGTTGATTATGGAAAGATGATCTCTTAAATACCTAGGTAGGTTATACAATATAAAGTTTGTAGATTTCGAATCATATAATGGAAATTTGCGAAGATTTAAAGAAATCTAACAATATAGTCACAGTACTGACTGTTACTGTTACATAGACGGACCTACGTGTATTGGTTAGATTTTCAAGAGTCATCATTAGCTCCCGAGGTCATTAGCATGGCACGCATGGATATTCTTTAGCTGCAATACGGTTACCCCACCACTAGCTCGAAGCTGGCCCGCATTTTAGAGTACAGTACCTACTAGGTAGGTAGGTATCTAGAGAGGACGAGAACTTTCTGTGCACAATTTCGAAACTCCATCTTTGCAACTCATAAAGAGAGAGCAATCAATCCCTTTAATTTATTCAATCTCTTTCAAATTTCATTAACAAATAATATTCATTCATATAATCTACAGCTTCAATTGTACTCAGTATACTTATTGGTCAAAAGAGTCATATTAAAGCTTGGGTTTAAGCTCGTTCAAGCTCCGAAATAATCGATCGTCTACAGTACTACCTACCATACGTCACAATCCGCATCCTCAATCGCATAAAATACTTCGCAAAAAGTCGCAAATCATGGAGCAAGCTCCCCCTTCACTCCCCC
>NGKG01000006.1:1494851-1522518 GCA_002162505.1 Myriosclerotinia scirpicola | reverse complement strand
CTCCACCCCTCCACCCCACCACAACAAAATAAAAAAGTTCAAGGTAGTGTAACCAACTCTTCCTTTTTACACAGCCTTCTTATATTTCCTCTTGGTATTACAGCCCGACCAACCAGTCTTCGCCATCATACCTATCTATAGTTCCTCTCCACCAAGTGGTTCTTCTAAATTATTGGTTGCGATACTAATCCATCATCTCTTGAGTTAGGTAGCTCAACATCATGGCGCCCCACTCTGTAGGTCCCGAACCTGAAGAGTTATCTCGTGCCATCAGCGAACTCGATTTGACTAGTCTACGAGGTGGTGACGGTGATGGTACTACTGATGGAGCTGAGATTGTAAAGAGCAAGCGTTATACCAGAGATGAGTTGTTGAGTTTAAAATCGAGCTCGAGTGACGATTCAGGAATTTGTCTCAAACTTCCTGAAATCGCGACTGGTACAAAGACACCGCCAGCTCCTCCAAGAGTTCCACCCCCTACCCCAGATCAATTGTCAACTACCCCCGGTTCTGGCACCGCCACTCCTGTAGCTCGACTCCCTATTACCCACGAAGAGCCTGAGAAGCAAGCGGAAGGCGCAGTTGAAAGAGGCGCAGAAGGCAGTACGCAAGTTGCTGAAAGTGGCGAGGCTATTCCCAAGAAAAAGAAGAAGAGTAGCGGAAAGAATAAAAAGGCAGCTCCAACAGGATTTGAGGGTATGCAAAATCTGTCGTGTATGGAAAGGAATACTACGTTTCTAACGTGACACGGTAGAGTTTTATGCCGACCCACCTCTCACCCCGGATCAATACGAAGAGGAACGTGATACCTACAGCGAGTAAGTAGTTTGTCACTTCTCAGTCAATTTAGCTAACAACTTTTGCAGAGACCGTCCATTTGAAGAGTATGTGATTGTCCCTTTGGCAGGATCCGTAAACTGACAGTAACCAAAGGCGCATTCAGGAATGTATTCAGCGATACAGAGCACGGTAGGTCTTCATAAATCTTATCGAGTTGAGGAGTTCGTTGCTGATAATATGGCCATTGCTAGACGCAAGCTTGATAGTCTTCGTTCGAATATCCTTACAAAGTACTTTGCCTTGGGAGGAATCGAAGCTGGAGGTAAAACTTTCAATGGCGGTCTTGATAAAGAAACTTTGGAGAACTCTACTGCAGCAGAGATTGCCGCCATCCAAGCCACAGATTTTATCCGATCTAGCAATGCTAAATACTACGATCCCTCGGACACCGAAAACTGGGTTGTGGATTGGGAAGGGATTGTTAAAGGCTTTCTGTGAGTTACCATCACTTAGTCATGTGGTGGCAAATATTCTAACCTTTTTATAGGTCTTACAGAGCACCCAGATTACTCGGTGATGGAGAAGAAGAGGTAAAGACGTATTGCGCAGTGATTAAAAATTTCCTTAACTACGTCTTGACTCATGAGGTATGCAAGGAATATACTAAAGAACTCATGGCCGCCCGAAAGTTGTGTGATGTAGCCGAGAAGGAATACCACTCGCTTCGACTTCTCCGACACATACTTCCTGGCGAATTCAACATAGCCGCGTCAACGCTCTTTGGCAAAAATTACAAGCACCACATGGAGACTTACACGGCATGGAGTGATATTGAAGACGGCTCGGATAAATGGATTGCCAACATTCCCGTACTCAGTTTGCCTACTTGTAAATTCATTTTCGGGGGAATCGTTGCCTTCATTGGTGACGAGAGCCACTTTGAGAAAGCCAAGAAAGGTGACACTCATGTCGTGAAAATTGAAACCAGGTTCTATGAGGTGGCAGATGTTCAGCGTGCTTCGGCAGACATGATTGAAGAATTCTCTGGTGTCAAAGATCCTCGAGGATTGGGTGCTCTAAAGCCAATAGGAAAACTTCTATGCAAGCATTGGGAGGGTCCTGGCTTTTACTATGAAGACAGGACGGATGATGGAAATGATGAAGTTGTCGATGATTCCGTCGACGAGTTCTGGCTCGAGGACGAAATCTTAGAACATTGCTATCCAGGTCTTAAACTTGAGGTAATTGTTCATGAGCTCAATATCGGTGTCAAATATTTCGATCAGGTCATCGAAATTTTTCCTTCCTTCCACCTTTACCTTCCCAATGAGAAGATGATGGGCTGGAAAGAACCTGGTAAGTTCTTGACGCTTGGTATTTTTTAATAGCATGCTAACGGTTGATAGTTCCTAATGAGAGACCACCACCAACCGAAGATGATCCTGATGCAGAGGAAAAGGTCATGGATGCTATTGCAAAAGATGATGCTGATGAGCTAGAGCTCTGAACTCGTTTTTTCATTGCGGTGATGTTGACTGCACAGAATGGTGCTTCTCGTGAGCTTCAATTAGTTTTATAGTTTCTTGCAAGTGAGTAGGGATCTGATTCATTTCTCTCGCGGGTGGTAAAGCTATTATACTTCAATGGTCTTTCGTATCAAAAAATTGGCAGGGCGCAGGTAGTCTGCATCAATATATGGTTCAGGGATGGCATGACAAAAAAGTGATGACACGATCGGGTTTCATATCATGGAGGAGTTAATACGGTGGTAATACAAAAATAAACGAAGATACCTCCAAGTCAGCGATGATCGATTGATGAATATCAGGATGGGTGGTACTGATTTAGCGATCTGGGATATTTTACTTTGGTGTGTATGGCGCTGAGAATCAAATGAAAATATCGGTTAAGATGAGATTTTGTTCTTATTTTCGGTCTCTTGATGACTTGGTTATTGTGATTGTAATTGGTTTTTGTAAGATGTGTTGATATTGATGTTTATGGTAAGGTGGTGAAATAAGGGGGATATTTGGGCATATTGATAGGTGGGTACACAAAGGCTACAGGTACAATATACAACATCCATGGATACAAAAAACAACTACTTCGTACACATCCATCACATCACATCACATCACATTGAATTAATCAATCAACTCATTCATCAGCAATCTTGACCTTGAATAATGCTTTTTTTTCTTCATCTCGCAGCCTCTCACCTCCAATCTCTTCATCTTCAGCCTTTATATAAAGTAAATACAAATAAATACTTAAATACAAATACAAATACAAATACAAATACAAATACAAATACATACATCCCCATCCCTCTTCCCCCTCTCAAACACACTCTCTCTCATGAGTCTCATCCTCTCATCCACCTATTCTATTCGCAACCATGAACTATGAACTATGAACTATGAACTATGAACTATGAACCATGTGATCTGATCTAATCTGATCTGATTGCAAATATAAATGTAAATATAAATGTAAATGTAAATGTAAACATTGACGTTAACGTTACCCACGAGTAATACCTACCTAATAAGTATCCTGAATACACCGAGTATCCTAAATAAACTGAATAATATAATATAACATAACATACATGTACAAAGTACCTACACAAAAGTACATACGTAAAAGTAGGTAGGTAGGTAGTAATAAGTACGGTCTAGACCTGATACTGATATGCGCTAGCTATGCCCAGCTTGCATTAATACTCAACTCCATCCATCCATCCACCCATCCATTTTTCAACGCCATTTTTCAACGCCATTTCCAATCCAAGTTGAAAGCGCCATGCTAATATATACAACAAGGCCAAGTATGAAAAAGTGTTTCTGAATTTCTAATAAAACAAGTTTCTCCATTGACTAGTGACTAGTGACTAGTTCACTGATTGATTTCATCTTTTGGATTTTCGCATGACTATGACTCTTCGAATGGTGTCATTATCAGAGGACTTTTCCTCGTTGGACTACCCGTCCTGCTTCTTCTTCCAGCTCCCAAAGTATGGAAAGCTGGGGCTAATCTTTCTCGACTTTCTGTCCTAACAACGAGACCACTTCTATTCCATGCATTTGGCAATCCACTTCCCAAGCCAAGGCCAATACCTTGACCATGTTGAGGGTTATTATCGAAATAATTGGCCGTCTCAAAATTGACCACGTTCAGTTTAGGTGTCGCTAGTCCGGAAGATCTTCCTACTCGAGATCCTTCGCTTCCATCCGAGTTCTCATTTTCCTCGGATGAATCAACATCACCCAATTCGAATTCGGCAGCCGCTTCACCGTCTTCAAGCACACGTTCATAAATCGTGGAACCCCTAGATCCAAACAACTTTCCCGTGCCGAAGAAACCACGAGTACCTTTCTTTGGGCTGCCAGGTCGACAATTTCGACGTAAAACTGTAGTAACACCTCTATACAACCGAAGTCTTCTATCTCTCTTCCGGAATAAATAAGCAAGAAACGCCAGGAGAATTAAAAATAAGAGAAGGCCAGGAGTCGATCGAGAATGTGCCTTTTCAATAAGATCATCGGCCGCATCAGACCAATCGTCATCGTCGTGAGGAACAGGGTTCGCATTTGAACCAGCCAATTGAAAATCGGTGGGAACCCCCAAAGTATTGCTGCCAAATCCAACTGGTAAGGCATCCTCACTTGCGGGAGGAACTTGACCTGATGCATACAATATCATTTTCCCCAATGTCCAACTGACTTCTACTCCATCAATCTTATCAACTGCTTGAAATGGATCCAGGAAACCCCTGCCTTTCGAGTGAAGCATCATTTCTTTTGTCGCATTATAATTTGGTCCGGGTTTCTCCAATCCTACTCTCGGAACCCCAATTCCATCGTGTAAAACGTTAATTAGCCATGATGCTTTGAAGCACACCTCCTGCGCTGTCTTAGCATCTATCTTCTTTCTCCATTTCTTATTTTTAACTCCCGTCTCAATATCATCCCATTCTTCACTACAGAAATCTTTGACCAAAGCCTGATATTTCGTAAAATCATACGCCTTATCTTTATGCGACATCTCAAATACCTCATGTGTGGTATGCCAATATTCCGAAACTCCAACGAAATGATTGACATCGAAATCAATAGCGGGAACATGCTGTCCATGAAGCAAGCAAGGTTGATCGGCACAAGGGGCATCTTTATCTAATAAAGGGTACGTCGCGGCTAGACATGTATCGAATCGTCCGGTACCTAGTAATATTGGCTCTGTTCCTGCTTTCTTTAAATCGTCAACATGGTCGCCTTTTAGGGTGGTTTTGAGGCCAGCTGGAAGACATGGGTCGAGCAATTCTTTGGTATCCTTGGTATAAGAAGCGTCGATCAAACTTTCCACATAGCGCTGTCTAGCTTGATTAACACCAAATCCTAACCAAGTTGTAGTGAAGACCTTGTATTCAGCAGGTTGACCATTCATAGTTCGCATTCGTAATAATTTGAGGTCGTCGGCATGTTTTACGGCTTCGGTAGCATTAGGAGCAAATGCAATTTGCGCCGACGCTCCACCCATATCTAAAAATCCATATGTATGATGTCCTTTGCCATGTGCATGTTCCTCTGGTGTATCGAAGCCTCCAAGTAGATAATTTGCGGCAATCCATCCATAAAGACCTTCTGTTTCACCGGGGATCACCTGAATATGTAAACCACAATCTGGTAAATCGAACTTTGTATGTTTCTGCGCGTAGTCGCAAATCTCCGATAGGAGTACATTTTGTTGAACTTGAGGCAGTAAACGCATGCCAGCTGTTGCCATCAAAAAGATAGGCGTGTCAGAGACTTGATCTTTTGGGACGATATCGAGAGCATGATCGAGGAGTTGTTGTAAATGTTCTGGGCCAACGTCTGTAGGCCTTTCGCCGAATGTAGATACACCAGGTTTGATTTTTTTCGTCCATTTCTTGTTTGTTTCTAGCTTTGGTAAACTTTGTAGAGTGATCGTATCGGGATTCTGTAATGCTTTGGCACTGTTGAGCCATCTATAAATGTGAACTCGGGTTCCTGACGAGCCCGCGTCCAGGATAACACCATATCGCCCTATTGATGATAGTCGTCAGTAGAGGTAGGAAGTTTTCGTAGATGGGGAGGGAGATTGAAGGGATTATGGATTATTTACATTTACCCATGAGGAGAGGGAGATTGGGGTTAATAGAAGATTAGTGAAAGATGGAGTAGTAGAAGAGGTGAAGAGGTGAAGAGGTGAATTTGATTAAGGATATGAGAGTTCCAGAAGGGTTCCTCGATCCTTATCTTTTGATGTTTCGCGAATTGTTAAGATTACGAATGCATTCGGTCGAAGTTTAATCGGAAAAGGTCGAAAGGGGTGTGTAAGTTGTAAGACAACGGAAGTACCGGTAGTATTTCAATTTATTGAAATCAATGTGAGGTGAAGTGAGGTGAAGTGAGGTGAGGGTAGAAATATTGATTTAATTAATTATTAATTAAAGGAATAATTATACGGTATTTTGATATTTAACTTCTTGTTGATCAATGGATGGTGATATGAACGAAAGTGATGGATGGATAAGAATAATGGATTGAATGTTTCTGGGTGGCCGAGAACTTGTCGGGGGTTTCCAAAGGTTATTTCTATCATCGATTATCGCATAAAAGCTTAAAGAAAAGATGGGATGTGATTGGATTTCGCCAAGAGTATATAGATATGCTTAACACGCTTAACTAAATTAGGTTAATCAAGTCAATGGATGCCTTAAAATGATGATAAGTCTAAGGCAATAAATCTATATTTAAAACACCCGCCAACTAATTTTTTCGTACTCGAATCCACTGATCCATTCATCCACTCATCCATCCATCCATCCATCCACCCATTCACCAACTAATCCCACCAACTACTAATCCCACCTGCATCTGCAGCGCCCTCTTTCTCTTTCCTTCAACCCCGCTCGCAGATAACCTCCATGATCCATCAGCAAGCACCTGCACCTCCACCTGCACCTCCACCTGCCACCTGCCACCTGCAGCTCATGATCTTATCTATCTTTGATTTCAATGATTCAATGATTCAATCACATCACCTCATTGAGGCTAAAAGCTTATACATATACGAAACCAACATTATACTTCGAAAGCTTGGTACAAACAAAATACGAACCTACACAAGTAACGCAACCTTGAATCTGATACTTCAAACCATCGACAACCAACCAGTCGTTGCATGCAATCAATCTTACCAGCATCTGTTTCGGGTATACTTTATCACCCGCATTTACCCCCTCGTTGCAATTGTGCCGGCCTGCCTATATGGGTATCAAATACATCATAATATGCAGATATATCTGGAAATCGCATGTGGCGTTGAATGGCTGTCTGTGATTAATAACTTACGAGTTAAGATTTATATTTGACTGGGTGTTGCCTTTCCATTATTCAAATGTTAATTGATCCTCTACTCAGCTTGCATCGCATCGCATGTTTTTTTTGCGTCTTATAATTCCTGACGTTATATGAACATTATTTTTTTTGAGATAGTTCTCAATGTCAGCTAGGAGCCCCTCCTGTACGCCTCAAAGCTGCTTTTCTGTTGTTCATTAACAGGATGCATGATAAATATTAGTTGCTTTTGCGAACTTGCACGTCTGATTTTCCTTCGGACGGTTAGATACTTCGGATGAAGGTCAAACAGCAACAATCAGGTCATGCATGTTATCACGGTGCTTTGCTATAATCCATCTTCCAAGCTATACTTTGAGGTTCTATCTCAAACATTCACGATTTTACCGCTCCTTGACTTGCCTCGTAAGACACCTGACAAGTAATTAAGTTTACGACGGGTCAACAATCACTACTGAATCATTACTGCCCCGGCATCTCATCTTCTACTTTCCAATTTCGTCGCTTTCATGAAGTTTAGAGGATATGGCGATGGTGGCTGGATGTGATATGACGGTTGGCTTCGAATTGAAGAAAATCCAAACAAAATATCCCATCGAAATTCCCTTTTTCTTTTCTCGAAATCCTAGTTTTGGTATTTATTTGAATGTCCGCTTATTTGATGATGAAATTGCTTTGTGAACCTTTCACGATATGCCTGTTGTTGACCAAATTTTATGTCCCAATTTTATATCCCAACATCGTTCGTTATATCTATATTCTATCAAGAGGTTAGCGCGGGCCACGGACAAATGTCATTCATCAATTTCTATTCAATACAACAATCTACTGTTCTTACAACTTGTGAACTTTGCAGCCTAGCATATGTAGATGGTCTAAGCCATTACCCGCAGCGGTAATGTCCCGACCTATCCTTGAATCTCAGCGGCCCGTTTGCCTACCATTCACACAACTGCAGGATGGCAATGAATGGATATTCTGTAGGCTGCAAGAATCAACGATTAGGTACCAATTGAATAGTATTATGAATCAGATGAATGGTCCAAATACTCCATACTATAAGAACTACATTGATTGTCACACAGCAGTACTCATAACAGCCATCAGTACTACATTGTGATCTTTTTCTTACATTAAGAACAACATCTTCACAAGAATATCATCTTCACAATCCAGTGTAAATTGCCGCAATACGAAAATCAAAATCCCGCTAGCCAGTTTTGAAACCCCCAATTCAAAATGCCCACCAACGAGGAAATTGAGCGATTGATTGCTGCCAACAAAAGATCATCGGGCAAAAGCTCTGTTTCCAAAGCATCAAGCCATCATACCGCTTCGAAAGTCTCAAGCTATCATACCGCTTTGGAAGCACCAGGTCGTCCTCCTTCGAACGCATCACGTTCAGAAGAACGTCGTCCTCCTTCGAATGCATCGCGCTTAGAAGAACGTCGTCCTCCTTCGAATGCATCACGCTCAGAAGCAAGTCGTCCTCCTTCGAATGCATCACGCTCAGAAGCAAGTCGCCCTCCTTCGAATGCACCGCGCTCAGAAGAACGTCGTCCTCCTTCGAATGCATCACGCTCAGAAGCAAGTCGCCCTCCTTCGAATGCATCACGCTCAGAAGAACGTCGCCCTCATTCAAGCAAACATATAAACTACGATGAAGACGACGGTATAGACACGAGATCTGTAGCTCCGAAAGACAGTATATCATCGGTAGGCACTCGGGTGTCTGAGTCTAAGTCTCGTCATAGTCATCTAACTCACAGACCTCGAGAGGCAACTATTTATGAAGGAGATGAAAGATCGGACTACACAGGCCGTAGAAGCGACAATAGAGGAAGTGGAAGAAGAGATGCTAGTAGGGATCGACGCGATTCTTCAAACCAAAAGTCCCAAGGGTGGCAACCAAGAGAAATTGAAGAAGAAAAGAAAAATAAAACATCTAAACTTCAGAAGAGTGTAAACGATGCCATTTTTAAGTCAACGGCTTATGATAAGTTGAAGGTAGGACAAGAAGTTGTATATCATGGACGTAGCGCCAATGGAAAATTAGTCGCAGGGTTTATAAAAAGGAAGCCGAAGAAGAAGGATGATGGTGACGGCGACAGCGACTACTCAAGAGGAGACGACGGAAGTGAATACAGAAGCGAATATAGAGGAAGCGAATATCAAAGCGAATACAGAGGAAGTAACGCGGATAGAGGAAGCGAGTATAGAAGTGAGCGCGGGAGCAATACGGGTAAAAGCGAATATAGAGGAAGCGAATACAGAGGGAGCGAATACAGAGGGAGTGAACATAGAGGGAGCGAGCATAGAGGGAGTGAACATAGAGGGAGCGAGCATAGAGGAAGCGAACATAGAAGTGAGCGCGAGAGTAATACGGGTAAAAGCGAACATAGAGGGAGCGAATACAGAGGAAGTGATAGTAAAAGCGAATACAGAAGTGAGCGAGGGACTAATGCGGGTAAAGGGGAATACAGAGGGAGCGAATATAGAGGAAGTGATGGGAAAAGCGAATATAGAAGTGGCACAGGCAGGTGACCAGAGGAGGCGATGACCGAGGAATCTGGTCTTTTGATTTGGTATCTTGTTGGCGTTTCTGTCTGGGTTTCGCATTGGAATTTGTTTCGGTTTGCGATTTTGAGTACAGGATCTTGTTGGCGTTATGTTATTGTTTAGTTTTGGTTTGTTATTTTCCTTAAATTGAGATTTGGTTGGCGTTTGGATTCATCATTTTTGTTGGCTTGTTTTTGTTTTTAACTTCGAAGTGCTGTAAAGTGTATCATGTTTTTCGTGCTCTATTATCTCTCATTTCTATTTGTATTGTGTGCCGCATTATATACGAAAACTTGCAGCACGCTGTTAACAATGGGATTGTAAATGAATCTATGGATGGATTTTCAGGAGACATCCGATTCCAAGAACAATTCGCTATATCTTCCGCGTACTTGGCTCCTCTTACTTGCATTGACGGCCGTTCGAATCTTTAACTAAAAAAGAAATAGCACTTCACACTTTCTTCCAGCCTCTTATGCTATATCAGGAAGCGCGGGGCTAGATGGGTGTATTTGGAATATCTTCTTAATACTCGGGAGTCGGGACTGATGAGTCTATACTACAGAAGTATCGAGATATATGTAGTGAGTACTTTACTAGATCTAGTATGGTTATTTGAGCTAGCTCCTATTGATGTGATGTTTCTGATATGGTTGGTGCTTTTATGAATTCTTTACAATGTGCGGTAAGGTAATATGGTATTTGTCTACACGGTATCTATGTGACTATGTCTAATTCCGAGTTGATCTTGCGAGTTGTGAGGATAGACGCGAGATATGAGATGAGGTGGGATGAATTAGATCAGATATGTAGTTTAGTGGTTACGGATACTTAGAGTACTTCCATCTTCGAACCCATTTCTACGAATGGAAAGTTGAGAACTTGGAATTTTATAATTGAATTGATTGATATGGAGTTTTTTTAGATCAAACGGATGATGGTGTTGTGAGTACACTACTAACTATAATTCTACTATTGAAACCTGCACTCCAACCTCATACCATACCTCACACTTCCTCAATCAAAGTTCCATCTCCCCACTGCAATAACATAACATCAATCGAAGAGTCTCCAGGAGACCCAATCCCCAGACCATCCATCTGTTAGGCTGGTGGGTCACAAACTCGCAAAACGATTCATGATCTATCTTCTTGTCCGTAATGGCGAGCATGGCTATAGATATGGTCATGGTTATGGTTATGGTCAGTGACCTGGGACCTGGGACCTGGGACCTGGGACCTGGGACCCCTCGATCCGGCCATGTAAACACGGTTCAAAATGTCTGCCTGCTAGGCGCTAGCAACATTGGGGTTACAACCAACTCTCGACGTATTGCATCTGGTATTGGACTCTGGATGTTAGTTTTCGGAACCTGCTGGTGGGGAATTAGTATTGGGTCTGAGAATGAGATGATTAGGTTTTAGATCTGGTCTGTATGGTGACTATGGTCGGTGTGTTTTTGTAAGAGTACATGTATAGCCGAATCAGACCGATTCCATAAATAGATTCGATAGGGATATCGAAACAAGATACCTGGGATCTGTGTAGGCAGAGAGGTATCGTGTGCGCTTCAAGGCTTGCAGGGAGAGGTTGGTGTGTGGGTATGTATATATTTGTTCAGTGTAATGGTCGTATGAATGTAGTATAACGCACCACATTGCATTAACTTTCTCTTTTTCGTTTGATTGTTTCTCAATATCGATATCATTGTTACCACATCTGATATTGACAAGAAGAAATAATTGCAGCAGGGCAACCCACGCAAGAAGAAGCAAATTTCCCAAGGTCAAATAGCTCATAAGCACAGAAATGTCTGGAAGAGATGACACATCTAGATACACTGAGCGTACCCATCGCACCAGTCGTACCCATCATACCAATGCTACCAACGCCTCTAAAGCTTCCACTGCTTCCAAAGCATCGAATGCCTCAAAGACCTCCGAACAAAGATCCATAGACTTTCAAAAACATCTAAAGGGTAAAGATGAGAAGAGAGGTGATAGGAATGGCCATACACCTAGTGATGCTGGTACAAGTCATTTGAAGAAGAGCTCCTCGACCACTCGCCCACCGAAGCCACCTTCTAAAGCAGCGCCAAGTACCATATCACCCAAAAGTAGTATTAGTTCCCGTCCTACCCCTAGCGAAGCTTCCTCTTCTGCAACCGTGAAGCCGTCGCGAAAACATGTCGCTCCTTCAATTCCACCAAACATCCCCACGCACAGGGATGACAGAACCGTCATTGCGGATGAAAACAACGGTGGTCGAAGATCAGCGTCTGCGAGTGAGGCTGGGAGAAGCGCGCACAGCTCTAGCATACATAAATCTCGATCTACGAGTCAAGCGGGTACTAATTACAGTCAGCAATCCAAGAACCTCTCAAGCACATATAATCCCGCCGCAAGTCGAAGACCAGCATCCTCCGAAGCAGCGCTATCCAACATGTCTGAATCGAGCCGGGCGGGCTACCTCCCCGATGCCGAGGACCTGGCGCGAATCAAGCGAGAGCACAAGAATGTCCAGAGCATCGCCATGGGCTACAAAGATCTCGCGGAGCAGCGCGCGGGGCGCAGCTTGGGGAATACCGTGGCGGTCGATGAGCACGGGGATCCGATCGGCGTCGGCACCATGGCTTTCCATCGCGAATTCGGCGCTGCGGGGCCCGGGGGAGTGCATCGCGTGAGGGAGTTGAAGGAGGGCGATCCGAAGTTGGGAATTCGAGCACCGCGTCATGCGGCGAGCTCGGTGGTGAGTAGTGGGAGTCGTTCTTCTCACGCGAGCTCGCGTTCTGGGAAGAGTGTGGTGCCATATGGAAGTGATTTTGATCGGGCGTCTGAGGTTTCTAGAGGTGCTTCTGGGTATGAGAGGGTCGAGGTGGAGGAACGGAGGCCGGATCCTCATTATAGATTTGATGAAAATAGGCCACTGCCAACGCCATCTGAATTTCATAGGAGCTATGGAAAGTGATTACGGTAGGCATAGTATAGTCGCGGACTCCAGAGATTCTTGGTCTGAGCGAGAGAAAGGAAACGAGGATTTGTTTGTGGTCAATTTTAGGTGTTTCAGGTGTTGGAAGTTTGGTTTTTTGTTACTATTACTCGATGTTTAGACTGACTTGGTTTTGAATTTGACGTATTGCAAGATTTAGTATATTGACATACTTCTGAGTCCTCTCAGCTCTGAGAAGAAGGTTACTTGCAGGAATCTTGGACAAGTATTACAGTATTGTGAACGATAGAAACTTAGAAAGATGCGATATACGAAAGCATCATACCGAGTGCTATTAAGTGATTAACTCAATGCTCCTAATGCTCCAGAATATGGATTCAATACTATGGCAAAACTTCTGAATGTGTAAGAAAACCATTGATCAGAAAACCATCGCTCAATGCTCTACCCTTTAGGACAAAGGAGCGGGCTCATGATAGAGATGGATGAACCGAAAAGTATGATAATACTTTCTATGCCCATTATCTCAAATATAGCCTTGAAAAATGCTAAATGTTATAAGTAGCAGCAGCTGCACTGATTCCAGAAAACTAAATATTTTCAATCTCTGGATCATTTTGCCTAATTCAAACACATCGCCGTACATACTTATTTTACATGCAATTGGGTGTATCGAAACTCAAAATGATGCTATTTCATGTATTTGTCGTTGATTTAACTCAACTTTTGAACTTAATGTAGTCAAGGTAGGTAGGTAGCTTTACCTCGCGAAACCGCTTGTGATTGTTTGTGATGGTCACCCAGAACTTAGAAATACGCTTCTTTTATTAAATCGCGCAGGTAGGTAGCTATGGGGATTTTTGAACAAACTGCCACCTAATTAGAAGCAATCGAAAGAAACCTTGGTAGATACTTTTTGCAATGACAGTCTCCTATCTCTCGACTCTCAAATACACTGTACACCAATCCATTCGAGTGTGTGGGTAAAAGTTTAGGAAGAAGCTCGATGGGAAGGAATTTGGTTGAAAGTAACTTCCCGAAACGTTGTTTCGGATGTGGACGGTTCCGCTACACCTAACTTGTAAGCAGTGGAGGGAGAAAAGCAGCCAGCCCTACACCCCAAACAAAATCTCACGTATTTGTGCCAATCAATGGGGACGTAACGGGAATCCATCTGGACTCTGGAGTGTCTAAACTCATTTGGAGTTATACAACATGATATTGTTATTATTACGAGACTTGGTATTGGTGCAAGGTAATTCATGATAAGGTTGCACCGTTTAACTTATACAGGACTATTTTCATCTCATTGGTACACCCTTCATCCCATTCGTTCTTCTCGCTTGAAGTTGCTTGAAATGAAGGGGGAATGTGAACGTACGTGTTCCACGCTGCTGGGAAACGTACGTTTCGCCTGTTGATCTAGAACTTTATTGAGGTGCGTACCACGTTAAAATTCCCAGGTGTATGGTAGAACTATATGATTCAATTATTCAATTATTCAATAGTGATATTAATATTAAATCAAATTTGATATTTCTGCGTGTGTTTGTGGTTGTAATCATTTCAAATTGTAAACATTTTCGACAAAGTTCAAAACAATATCGTAGGCCAAGTATGAATCGGCTTGAGTGGCTCTCTCTACTGTAAGCTTCTTGCCAGACTACCAACCCCGGGTCCACTGAGCCCACTGAGCCCACTTTCTAAAAGTCTTGACCGATATTTTACCCCTTTGCCCCAGCTTTTTGCCCAGCTTTTTGCCCAGCAAACCCCAAGACAAACACGAGACCACGGAGACTTTCCAAAAGGTATTCCCCAGAAAGATCTACCTGCCACGCTGAGTAGCTAAATATCACCCACAAAAATTCGTACCAAGCACTGCAGCTGTCAAACTTTCTTGGCATCACTTATTCCGACGTCTTTCCTACGGGACATTCTCGTTTCATTCTCGAGCCAAAGGCCGTTGAACCAATTCTAAAGCCTTCCGCCTTGGAAACAAAAGCTTGAAGTGATTCCAAACCTATTAAGATAAATCGAACGATAAAGTACCGAAACTACTCGGCTTCCTCACTCACACTACAGCGCCAATGCTGACCGACTGGGTATTGAGTACAAACAAACGCCAACGTTAGCAAGGGGGTGTCACCAGATTCAATTATTGTCCAGTATCATGGCAGTATGATACGATAGTGATATTGAATTCGGTTGCTTGAGAAATGTGAGGAATGTACACTCCGCTCATCCATCGATCCGTCCCGAGGTTGTTAATTTTCTCATTTTGTTATCACCTTGGAGAAGATTTGGAGGCTTCAAACTGTGGAGATCTGGGGAGGTGTTTTGCTTATTACGACTGACTATACTGGCAACTTGGAAATAAGCGAAATTGGATAGGTTAAATAGTTATCCACCTCCTCACTGATCGATCATTCTATGTGCTGGTTCGTCGGAGTTGCGGATATTCTGGCGTCACGAGTATCTATCTCGGTAGAGTTTCCCCCGGATAAATTCTTCCACTTCAAACGGAACTTTGCACCTAAACCTTGGGAGATTTACGGTCCAACTGTTAGTCTACGTCTTTTTACTCCAGGTTTATACCAGTGCGGCTGGATCCCGACATGGGGGAAGTGTCAGATTTGATTCTTTCACTTCGAGCCGCTTAGTACAGTTACTAGGGGTTTACTAGGTATTACCTAAAGCCTGGAAATTTACGATCCAACTGGTTGGTTTACCACCTCCAAGCCAATCCATGTACCTGGACCCCATATTATAGAAACGTCAGATTGATTATTATTGCTACGTCATGTGATTAAGCTGTACAAACACTAAGTTACTAGTGCACGAACCAGTGCCTCGATGGAACCATTAGTTTTCTACCTACTACTACTTCATAGATTCTAATCAACAATCATATCAAAAACAATTCTGAGGACTACTCTATAGTACAGGGAGTATCACTTTGATGATACCAACAATGATCAAAACGACATGTGCCGCAAAATCCCGTTGAAAAACCTGGAGAAGTTTAATTTGGTAATTAACTTTACAATGTGGAGAAACGACTAGGTTATAGATCAAGAAACCCTAGCAACAAAAGATACTGGGACCTAGCACATGCAGCTGCTGCCGACCAAGCTTCTCAGCAAGGCATAACGCCTAAACCAGGATAGACAAGCCATCGGGAAGAAGACCTCGTTTGGTTCAAGCTCATTCACTAGGTTTTGTTCCACTTTTCCCCCATTCTCCACGCGGGGAGCTCCAGGAATTCAAGTGTTGATGAACTGGTCAAAGTAACGTTCAAACCTCTTCCCAGCGCTAAAGATCATCAGCTGATAAATCGGAGCCTTGGGGAGTTGGGGGAAGCATGTAGGTATCCATGATCTGCAGATGGGAAAACTACGGTTGGGTCGTAAGATTCGGTGTCTAACTTGTTGGAAAGTTCCCTTGTGTTACTTACGCGGTATCGGACAAGACGAGAGACAGATAAGTAGATAGCTTCCCATCTCTCATTTCCAAATTATTCTCATCCTATTATCCTCATTCTTCATTCATCTTAAGTTGAGTCCCGTGGACAAGTGATTGTTCTCTTTAGCTAGAGTGGATACATATCGTAAGTCTACCTTCTAGTTGGTAACTTCAGTTCCTTCACAGCTGAGAAGCTCTTTTACCCAACTTCTTCACTTCAAGCAAACAAGAAGGTTGATAAGATACCGGCACACATTCAACTCAGTCTATTGCAAAAAGAACTTTAATTTCAATACTAACAGCTTCTTCGCAGACCCAAAATCTCAACATGGCAGACCAGTATGGTGCCACAGGTCATGATGGCCAGGCTATCGAATCTCAATCTCCCGAGAAGAAATCCATTGGGGAATATGTCAGGACCCGAGTATCCACACTCAAGCCTCCTATGCACAAAGCACCCAATCCACTGAAACTTTTGGCTATGTTGAGTGGAAAACAATGGCTCTTCTTCTCTGTTGCATTCTTTGCCTGGGTATGTTCTACACTAGTGATACCTTTAGCTTCCCGCCGCTAACTATTCTATCTAGACATGGGATGCATTCGATTTCTTCACAGTTAGTCTTACAATCTCTGAACTCGCAGCGACGTTCGACAAAACCACCACGGAAATCACATGGGGTATCACATTGGTTCTCATGTTGAGATCTGTCGGTTCTATCATTTTTGGTCTCGCAGCAGATCGATATGGTAGAAAGTGGCCCTTCATCGTCAACAACCTTCTCTTCATCGCGCTCGAGCTTGGTACCGGTTTTTGTCAAACCTATAATCAGTTCCTCGCTTGCCGAGCCCTTTTTGGTATTGCAATGGGCGGATTGTACGGTAATGCTGCCGCAACTGCGCTCGAAGATTGTCCTGAAGAAGCTCGTGGTTTGATGTCTGGTATACTTCAGCAAGGTTATGCTTTTGGATATCTTCTCGCTACAGCTTTTGCTAGAGCCTTGGTAGATACTACTAGTCATGGCTGGAGACCATTGTTTTGGTTTGGTGCATGCCCACCTGTTCTCATTATTATCTTCCGTCTTTTCCTTGGGGAGACGGATGCATACAAAGAGCGTGAAATGATTCGAAGTGAGAGAGGGAATATCGGATCCACCTTCATTGCTGAAGGAAAAGTCGCATTGAGGGAACATTGGCTGGTGTTGATCTATCTGGTCCTGCTCATGGCAGGTTTCAACTTCATGGTAAGCTCTCCCTATACCACCTGCTGAAAATATCACCATAGCATTTATACTAACCCAACCCCAGTCCCACGGTTCCCAAGATCTCTACCCCACCATGCTCAAGAACCAATACAACTTCTCCCCCAACGCCGTCACCGTCATCCAAGTCGTTGCCAATCTCGGCGCCATGACCGGTGGCACAGTCGTCGGCTACTGTTCCCAAATCTTCGGACGTCGCTTCTCCATCATCGTCATGTGCATCCTCGGAGGCGCCCTCCTCTACCCCTACACCTACACCTCCTCCAGCGCCATCATCGCCGCCGCCTTCTTCGAACAATTCTGCGTCCAAGGCGCCTGGGGCGTCATCCCCATCCACCTCATGGAGCTCTCCCCCGGCTCCTTCCGCACCTTCGTCGTCGGCACCGCATACCAGCTCGGAAACCTCGCTTCCTCGGCCAGCTCCACCATCGAATCCCAACTGGGTGAGAAGTTCCCTCTTGCACCCAAAGGCAAAACACCCAGATATGAATATGGAAAGGTGATTTGCATCTTCATGGGTTGTGTGTATGCATATGTGATTTTGTTGACGTTTGTGGGCCCCGAGTATTTGAGGAGGAGTTTTGATGTTCAGCAAGATAGTGATTTGGCGGCCGCGGCGGGCCACGATACGATTGAGAAGAGCATGAGGAAGATGCGGGGAAATGGGACGGGAGATAGAGAGTCGGCGGAAAAGGTGGACGTGGAATTGGAGAAGGGGACGGTGAGGGAGATTGAGTAGAGATGTTGGGTTCTGGATGGAATGACTCGGTTTCGGTTACAGGATATGGTGGGATGAATGAATGAATGATATTTGCTACATCCTTGGGATATGCGGATGATGTATCCTATGAAGAGGGAAAGGGAGTCTTCCATATGAAGATTAATGACTTATGATGACAATATATCTTACTACACATCATCCATACTCATTTGCCTGCTCTATAACTCATGACTCGACTCACCATGCACTTCTATAATCCTCGAAAGTTAATACTTCATGGTACAATGCAAGCTTACTTACTAGTTTAGTAGCATATCAACACCACCAGCTAGCTCACCGGTAATTCCACGCACCTACATACGAAACTCACCTCATCGGAACCCATATGCACAACCCCCAGACACAACACCTTCTCCGTCTGCCGGACTAAAATTCTACAACTAATAGATTATTCTACTCAAAGACTATTTCTCGGTGCTGTTTCAGATAGAGCGACACCCTCTTTTCAATGAGGAAGGGAAGCAGAGGCAAGAGAAGTGAAGGAGGTATATTATGGTGATAATTTTATCTAGACTGGGTAGAGGAAAATGGCATGAAGTTGTTGAAGTGCAGAAAGAACGGTTTCGTTTTGGATGATGGGCTATTGTGTATGAACTCCATTTGAAGCGAGTCCCGGTGAGGTTTGAGCTCTTAAGTTTGTGTGTGCCGGTTATTGACCGGGGGTATAAAAGGCTGGAATTCCAATCCTATCCTAAATTCGGACTTTCGCAACAATGTACTTATCTTCCCAATTCGAAGAACGAGATACTCGTACCCTATATTTCTCATCCTACCACTCCCATCACAATTTCCAATCCCAAATATACCCCAAACTCAAATATCAGATCCTCAGCCTGCTAAATGTGTACCCGAAAGTGGGGCAAAATAGGTGTCCAACGTAGAAGCCCTATTGACAAAACTCGAACCGCCTAATCGAGTAGTCTCCAGACTACCCTAGGAGTCGTCGTTTCATTTTTATTCAGAACTCATCATTTATCTCTCATTTCCACTCAATATATCAGGTACATCTAATAAACCCTCTACACTGTCAATCTCCATTACCTTCCCTACTTCCGCCGTATTCCTCATGAGCTCTTTGGCTCCGGCATATAACATACGTTGTTCGGCATTGACGGTAGGTGGTAGATAAAAGATGAGGACGTAAGGGACGGAGAGACGACCGGAGGGCTAGGTATGTTAGTTTTTGTTGGAGGTTGGAGAAAGGTGACGTACAAGGGTACATGGATAACTCAGGAGAATGAATCGAGGAGAATGGTCTGGGAGATCATCGCCTATGGAGTCGAGATCTTTATATACGGTTCCTTCCTCATCTTGTTTTATCTCAAGCGTGGTTTTATCGATGAGATCTAGGGGATAGGAGGGTGTTAGTAGATATTCCATTCTTATCAATAGCTTTGTACATGGCGAAAATATATATCCCCTTGCTCATTCCAAGACTATCGATGTTGTTTCTCAGCTTTAACCCGTAGGTTGTATGAAGGTGGTGGTGCAACTCGTTTCTAATCATCGCGGGGTTCGCACCGATATAGATCAAGACGTAGAGGATGGGGAGACAAACATATAACAGCTTGAGGATCACTGGCGCGTGAAGTCCCGAGTCGGAATTTCCGCAGATGTGCCTTAGTCTCGGTGCTGAATGTGTAGAGGCGGGATTCTGAAGACTAGATGGGCCAGATGGTTAGTTATGCGCGTTGAGAATGAGTTGATGTGTGGGAGATATTTACCATTATGAAGATATGTCTTGTCGATATGATGTTAGTAGAAGGGAGGATTTCGTTTTCGAGATTAAGATGGAGCTAGGATTTCCTTGTATGTCGAGATATGCGATTGTAGTATTTCGAACATCAGACCAGGAAGTTACAGCTATGACTTACAAAATGTCGAAGGTGGGCTGTTTAGCTTATCGGATAAATCTCGGATAAATATAACAACACACTGAAATGATTAGCCTAAACAATCTTTACACTCATCATTCCAATTCCCTTTTTAACAATAACGAGACCTCAAAGTCGAAGATCAGATGTAAAAGATTGAACGAAACAGATTGCGTCGAGAGAAGGTGTATTGTATATATAGTAAGCAAACGCGAAGAGTGGATGAGATGGTATCAATACGTAAATTTTTGGTATAGAATTTCTTGAAGGGAGCTGGTTAAGATATACGGATAGCCTGTAGAAGATACGTTTGAGTATATAACCATATCTGGAATATTCCAAAGTCAAATATTTAAAGAATTGGAGAAGAGGTTTTTGGATATCTTCACATGATCAGAGCATTCAAAAGTCGTTTTGAAGGGAGGGAGGAGAGAGCTTTAATCGTACTCCGATATTTGGGATAATGAGAAAATATATTGGAGGATCATTTGATATCTGATTGGTATTGAATGCTTGACGTCTGATTACCCTCTCCTCCTCCTTCCCACCGCCCCCCATATCACCATTGTACATCGAACTACACTTATCACTTCAAGTAAACATTGTCTGGCAGCGTGTATCTATTATCCTAGTATATTATCGTTCTAAAGAAATCATACAAGTCATATTAATGGACCGAAAATATTAAAAAACTCAAACATGAGCCTCTTCTTTTAGACTCCCAGCATCCATCAAGAATGATTGCCCGTAGTTCCATTGCTCAGTGCCCCGTCACCGTGGCCATTAACAAGGCCGTTAACCTTACCATTGCTGGAATCAACATGGTAACCATTCGTCTTTGCCTCCACATGGCCATTGGTACCATTCAGCTGACCTGCTTTCTTCGCAGCCATTTCAATCACTCTTTCTTCTTCCATCTTTGCGTTCTCAGTGTAGCCGGTATCACTAGCATCGACAAATGCCTCGAGTCCTTCTCCATTTCTTGGATACTCCTTCATGATCTCCTTGTGGCGGTGTAAAGCAGCATTCATTTCCTCGGCCGAGACATCATTGAGGAAGGTACAAGACCCAAGCGGGTTTGGAACCGCGGCTCTTAACTTACCATCTCGTGTTTTGAGAATGGCGGCAGTGGCTTTGGAAAGAAGATCTTCGTCGAATTGATGATGATCCATAGAAAGGCCTGCTCGGGAAAATAGATCCAAGATCCGACGGTGCTCTGCATTACTCAATAGCTTCCGTTGATTTGCAAGGGTTGCCGAGTAAGCCATGTCAATAGAGATTGCGTGGCCATGTCGAAGTGGTGTGTCAGGAACGAGTTCATGAAGAGGTGACCATCTGATGATGTTAGTCTTAGCAATAAGGTAAGGATCTTATCAGCATAGACTTACGTATGCCCATAGGCGATGACACGATCCAACCCAATCTCGTGGAGATTTGGTGTTTCCAACTTCAACATTTCATGAATACCCTCTCTGTTAATCTTGTCTGCTGCATCAATCAATTCCTGAGAAGAGCCATCAGCTCGACCAAAAGAATTCTCGATCAACTGTTCGCAGTACTTGTCCAGTAGATCGAAAGTGGGTAAATGAGAGCATGATGAAATTTTGATCAGTTCTGCAAAGCCATTGCGAATCTGAGCAGTGGGAAGTGTTCGTAGAAACGTGAAATCAAGGAAAGTATGAATGGGTGCATGATAGGCGCCTAGTCTGTTCTTGTAGTTGCCGTAATTTACTGCAACCTTGATTGATACTGATGCATCAATCAATCCAATGACAGTGGTTGGAACACGAATAAAGTTGGTGTTTCTTCTATATGCTGCGCAGGCAAAGCTGTGAAACGATAAGTTGTTAGCTTTGTTTCATACACATGATTCGAGCAATTTGTGTTTATATGACTTACCCGGCAACATCAGTGACAAGACCTCCTCCCACAACAAGAACTGGCTCCTAGGGTGTTGTTAGATGGCACTTGAGTGTCAAAAGTTGGTTGGAGTACAAACTTTACGGAAAATTCCAAATTCAGTCATGGAGTCCACAATACTCAAAAAGGTAGGGATGGTTTTGGCCTTTTCTCCGATTTTCGTCTTGTGGAATACCAGGTCGATACCATAATGTTCAAAGTATTTCTTCATCTGATTTCCATAGACGTTGTAAATGTTCAAGTCAGTGACAGCTAAACATCTTCCCCAATGGGTATAGCAGTCTGCAAGGTTCGGATTGTCGACATTGAATACACCATCAATAAAAGTGAAATCATATTCAATCTTCTCATAACCTTCAACATGGAACCCGGCATGACCGGATTTTGTTGTGGTCTCTGAGACAGTCGCTTTGAGGTCAGACATATTGAAAAGAGTTAAATGAGGTATGCTGTGAGAAATATTGCTGGGGATATTCTCAATCAGATCTCGGGAGAGGGGACTTTTTAAACAACACAAGGGAGAGATAGGACGAAGCCAGCGTCACTAAGATTCTACTGTTGAATTGACTAATATTGCGCCATCATACACCAAGAGCAAACTATGTCTCATTAGTGCACGACAGATTATCAAACATACACCGATATCTTTCAAGTAACATATGGATATTAGCCAAATGCAAGCAGTGGATGTACGGAGATTGCTCAGTTAAACATGCAAGGTGACAATAGCAAGTCCACAAAACAGTCTATGACATTGTCACAAAATCTATGATATATTATCAGTTCACGCTAAGTAGATTGAAATCAACCATCACAACGTTCCAGCCTACCTATGAGGTCAGTTCCAAGTCAGGAACAAAGCGAACACAAAGGATTGAGATTACCGGGCCAAACCGTCGCTGTACACTAACGAAAATGCACTAAGCAAGCGTGAAGAGAATGCAAAGACTAGGGAAACGGCCCGCCCCTGACATGGAATTGCTTTAGAATGAGCAATTTTCACAACCCCACGATCAGCTGGTTCCAGATCTCGGGTAGATTCAGTCCACATTTCGACTTACACTATCTTCAAAGCTATGCTGGTCGGAAATCTTGACACTTGGTATAGTATCACAACATCCGCATCTACCCGTTCGTACTACTTCAAGTTGGAGGCGTGCGTTTGTTTATCAATCTCATTGGAAATCAATTTGCTATCTTGTAAACTACTACAAGGTGACGTTTCCATGGTTCTGTGCTTTTTGTGCGCGTATCAACCAAAGTACCCGTACCGGTATTGTTCAAAGACTTGATAAAAAATGAAAATAGCTCCCCCACATCGCCTCCCAAGCTAAAAAGGTAGTCAAAAGCTTAGTGCATCCAAGTACCTGAGTACATCGGCGTATGCATGTGGGGACATATGTCAACATAAACCAAAGCCGAATACGACTTGTCAAAAAGTCGATTACACTAAAATCTTTTCAAACATGCGAAAAACAAGATCCGAACACGACAGTGGTACCTAAAAAGTAAGGCCACAAATCTCGGAATTTGTATGCAGTGGAACATCTTGTTTTCACTATGACATGCACGAGCATATGCGCTAAAAGGCTGCTTCGCAAATGGGTCAATAGTAATAGGTAAGCACTGCACATTTCTCTTTGAAACTCTTGCACAGACGATAATATGGCCCAATTCGACAAGACAAAGTCATATGCTTCGCCGGAAGAAACATTTGTAAGTCTTTTGTTGAAGTTCGAGTATATTTCACTGCTGATCTTCCATGTAGTTCGATGATGGGCGTGAAGAAGAGCTCGTCGAGTTTGTACGAAATCATCCGGATCGATCCAAAATTTTAGGCTCCCCGGCGAATGTGCTTCAAGCTATCGATGAATATGGACGAACCAAGAAATATCTCATGAATGTTGGAGAAGACAAAGGAGCAATTGTTACCAATATAATTAAGGAGAACAAACCTCAAATAATGGTCGAACTCGGAGGCTATTGTGGATATTCCACGATACTTTTCGGGTCTGCAGTACGAGCGGCGGGTGGAAAGAAATATTATTCTTTAGAGAGAAGCCCGAAATTCGCGAAAGTTATTACAGCGCTCGTAGAATTTGCTGGCCTCGATGGATTTGTTGAGGTAATCGTCGGGCCTAGCAACGAGGGTATTGAGAAGCTCCATTCGAATGGACTGAGGACCATTGATATGATGTTCCTAGATCATTATAAACCAGCATATACGTCAGATCTGAAGTTGTGTGAACATTTGGATTTTATCAAGAAAGGAACCATTCTCGCCGCCGATAATGTTATCAGTCCAGGAAATCCTCCATATTTGGAGTATGTTCGAAGCAGTGTAGAGCAGAAATTGCACAAGTTGAAGCAGGAAAGAAAACTGGATACTGATGGATTCGCGAAACAATCTGCGACTCAGTATGGTGGGATTGAGGTTTTGAACACTGAAGTCAGAGGTAATCCAAATATCATTTATGAGAGCCACTTGGTCAACAGTTTTGAGCCCACAGGAGAGCCAGTAAGTTACTCAACTTCGACGACGTAAAAATTCTAACCATTTTGTTGCAGGATGGAGTGGAGATAACTCGATGTATGGGGAGAGCTTGAACGAAGTCAGCCATAAATTTTCAGGTTGATTGAGTATCTCGGGAATCTAATGTCGTAATCGGGTCCTGATCGGTCACCTGGATCTTCCCTTTGTCGTATTCTAGATACGAGTGGGAAGCATTTTAGCACTGTCCCAGCGTGGCTCTTGTTGTTATTTCCATGGCTAGAAGATTATTCAACAGCTTCTTGAGTAACAAGAATGTTTGTATCTGTAGATAGCGCAAATGGTATGGATAGCAGTACTAGTAAGCGTTGTGGTAGGCTGCATTGAACTCGGTGTAAAATGTTGTACTGCGAGATGTATATGAATATGATGATGCAGAATCAATAAAGATTTCCTTCAAATCAATAAAAAAAGCTTCTTGGATGGAAATTGTTGCCATCCAACTGGGCTGAATGAACATCGTCCCGCCTCCCCCTCCGCTCTAGCACCAAATCCAACACTCGATTGAAACAATTCAATGTTGACGGTGCTATTGACGCAGGTCTAGTAGCTCAAGATTTGTCAGGTGCTGAAAAGGGAGGGTGCGAATTGTGGGATAAAGCAAAGAGAACCGGTGGCAAATTCGACTTCCCAGCACCCACTCAAGAGCTCTCTTCAAAACCCAACCTAACCTCATGCCATCAACCTATGGCGGTCATTGAAAGATATAGCTTCAAATATTTCGATATTTGAAGGCATTGATGGTTGTTCTTACCTCATAGACGGAGGTTGCCTTCTGGTCTTCATGATACATGCGGTAGATTTTTTTGTTCTGCAAGGTATGAGGTTGAAAAGAAATACTCCACTTTACTAACAACTTTTGTTTTGATTACAACCAAAAAATGATGGGGGGGAAAAATGAACCAAAAAATATAATTTTGCCCACTACAGAAATCGGACCAATGATTTCAGCATTTCCATATTCAGAGATACTCCAATCTAGAGATCTGACGGTACTACCGGTATTATTCTTTACCTAATAACGACTGAGTTGCACTCCTTTCCTGCCCTAGCTCCACGCAGCACCACCAACGCCAGTCTTGATGATAATATTATAAGTTCTCCATCCGAAAATCACCGCTTGAAATGTCCATTCCCAGTTTGCCCATCCCAGGGGCTCAAATATGATGATGGCCATCACATAGAACGATCTTAATTTTTAGCATTGCTGATAGTAGACATTGAGCCTGGAATCTTGCCTGGTCCTTCATGAAAGTTCAAGACATCACGCTTTGAGATGAATCTCGGGGCCTCGAGGCTGTTTAATACCTGGAAATATCAGACAGTTTAATCGTCTATCAAGTCCCACCTGGTTTATGACGCTTTCCATTCCTTGGACTAGAATCAAACAATCAAATAGTCTCTGAGGCCTAGTAGAGTAATCTCGCAAGTCAGCCCAAATGCCTTATGATATTTTCCGTGGTCTGGAACTCGACTCGAACAATCGAGTGGTCTTTGATGCTTAGATGCTTTATCAAACTTTTCATTTAAATCTACCTACACCTGAACAATTAAATCGCCTGTGAACTTTGAAGTCTAGTCTACCTGACCTTATAACACTTGCTATTGTTCAAATTCACACTCAGACAATCAAATAGCCTCTCTACTTCGAACCCTTTATAACACTTTTTGTTTGAATCCGTATTTAAACAATGCATTGGTCTCCCAGACTTAGGCACTTCATGGAACTAATTGTTCGACACTGAAGTCAAACAACCAAATAGCTTTTGGGGTCAACAAGACTCCCTAGCTAGGTAACGATAATCAATACGGCGATATAAATCATAAAGATGCTTGATAAGTCTCCACTACGCGTCATCCTATCTTTTCTGGGACAGATCTGGCCTTAACATCACACGTGGCTAGTGAGCAGATACCAGCACGAAAATGTTTTCGGATGTGTAAAAGACTACACCTACTACCGCTAACTGAAGTAGTATATCTTCATTTTTTTGCCGTCAGCGACGACGCTGCATAGGCCTAGCGACGATGCATAGGCCAATTGAAAGGTATGTTCTAGTAGATTCTATTGGCCCAACCACCCATATAACATAAAGTGCATATCAGTGGATAAAACCCACCAAATAATCTTTGCCTAGGGGGGGATAGTGGCTAGGGCTCGGAGCTTTCAAAGTCCGATGCTAAAAGATATATAATTGGAGGAATTTGAAATGTGGATAGTTTCGCTTCGAAAATTATACTTTAGCCGACTCGGTAACCCACGATTGACTAGTTCAGATTGATACTAGCGTACCTCGGCTAGGTGAGAGGAGGCGGTAGCTTGGCTACTAGTGATACCTGTAAAAGAAGAGTTCTATTGGGCCCCTAATCATCACTACTAATAGACGCAAAATACACGAAAAACCAGAGAAAAATTGACCTCCGTTAAGATTCATCGGGTGTTTCTAGGATAGATACCAACACCACAACCATATGACAAAATATAACCCATTATATCAAAAAATGCCCGTTCTAGGAATTGAACCTAGGATCTCATCATTTCCGTATCGGGATACGAGTGATGCGCGTTACCACTGCGCTAAACGGGCTTCTCTGTTTGATGAAAGGAAGATAATTATTACGGACTTATTCACTAGAAAATTTGCGCGGCGGCCTGGAAATTGCCGTGGGGTGGACAGCAGGGGCAGCACTCGGGGTTTCTCGGAGTTCTCGGCCTGGTACGAATATCTCCACATGTAATACCAGGTGCCGTAGGTTACTGGTTGGCTGGCTGCTTATAGATCCACAACATGTTCCCTTGACATATTTTTATCAGAGAATACACTAAGCCCGTTATAGAATAAGGCTTCCTAGAACTGAAAGAAAAATGAATAAAAAATGATCAAAATGGTAGTGAGTAATATGTAAATGGAATGTAAGTGGATAAGAATGTACTCGGCAAAATTAGTAAAGAAGCATCACCAAAACTTAAATATATTATAAATACATCAAAACTTTATATTACTTTATGAAATTTTGATATAATATTATTTTAATAAACCTTAATCTAAATATCAAAAATTAGCTAATTTGTATTAAAACTAAATAAAATATAATAGATTAAAAATTTCAAAAAATTAAAATTTTAAAGATTTTAGATATATTTTTTA
>NGKG01000006.1:1476568-1489974 GCA_002162505.1 Myriosclerotinia scirpicola | reverse complement strand
GCTAGTATGGCTAAATGTGGCTAAATGTGGCTTTAATTTGAGGCTTTAATTTTGAAAGCTTTAACCACTTCATTAAAACGTATAGTTTTCGTAGTAATTTTAGTAGTTTTAATATATATTCAATGATTTCACCTGTACCGTAGGGCTTACTTTAATATAAATTATATATTTGAATAGCCTGTATTGATATTAGTATATATAGATTTTCTTTTATTATTTTATGTATTATATTAAATTAGTAATATTGATTTAAATAATAATTCAAAATGAGGAAGCTCGGACCATTTTCTAGATTTAATTATGACTAATTAGAACGCTTAAATCGTATACTATTAAGCGAGGAGTGAAATTTTCTACGTCTCTATACCGGAAATACGTTACCCCGCACCCGGACAGCAAGAATATATATGTCGGGCAAGCCGATAATAAAAAATGAAAGTAGAATAAAAAATATAAAAAGCTTTTTATTAATTCGTATTTTTTTTCTATATTTTTTAATTATTATAATATATTGTATTTTAAAGTTTAAAGTTTATAATTGTTAAATAGTAGAAATGATAGTTAAAGTTGTAATAACGGATTTCAAAACTGTTGTTTTTTCTTGCTTTTTCTTTATATTGCGGAATCCGTTATTACATAAAAAAGCGGAAAAAAAAGCGGATTTTGGTTGCTAAAGTAGCCCTAAGACGATCTCCCAAATGGATATTGACAGAATGGATGTTAACGTTGAGTCTTTTGTTTCCGCTCTCGCAGCGATGCATGTTCCCCGCCCCTCCGATGAAGACATAAATCACGTCATAAACTCGCGCAACGGTATCGCCGGTTTCTCTTTCCCTTTGGCTGTTTTAGATAGCAGAAGCTACAATCTTGTAGCGCACCACCCCAAGGGATATCAGATTCCGGAGGAGTTTCGTGCACTTGTTCTAGAGTTAGAGCTGGTTTGGCAACCAAAATTCGCTTTTTTTTCTGCTTTTTTATATAATAATAAATTCTGTAATATAAAGAAAAAGCAAAAAAAAAAAACAATAGTTTTGAAATTTGTTATTATAGTTTTAGTTATCATTTTTGTTGTTTAATAATTATAAACTTTAAACTTTAAAATATAATATATTATAATAATTAAAAAATATAGAAAAAAATGTAGATTAATAAAAAGCTTTTTTTACTTTTTATTTCGCTTTTTTTTGTATATAAAAAATTAAAAAAGTATAAAAAAAAATTTAAAGTTTATAAAAAATTTAAAGTTTTTTTAAAGTTTAATTAAAATTCTATTAAAATATAAATAATCTATATTTTAATAGTTAAAACTAAATGCAAAATATTTAATAGAAAAAAAAGAAATATATAGCAAAAAAGAATAGATTTTGATTACCAAACCAGTTTTTAAGGAAAGGGGTGAGATTGATTATTATGCAAAACAATATGCCAATGCAGCGATTTGTACTGGATCTGGTTTGGCGTCAACGTATCGCGGTCGTTTTTGAGAAGGGCATTTATCCACATTTCGAGCCCACTAAGATGTACAATGCCGAGGTTATGGACAATGACAGTGGCAAGACTACGAAGATCCAAAAGTTCATGTTACAGGCTTAGGGCTACTTTGGCAACCAAAATCCGCTCTTTTCCGCTATATATTCCTCTTTTTTCCGCTAAATATTCTGCATTTAGCTTTAGTTACTAAAATACAGATTATTAAGCGGAATCTACATTTTAGTAGAATTTTAATTAAACTTTAAAAAAAACTTTAAAAATTTTACAAACTTTAAATTTTTTTTTGCATTTTGTTTATTTTTTGTATAAAGGAATTGATAATAAATTAAAAAGTACAAATTAATTAAAAACTTTTTGCATTTTTTTTTTATACTTTTTAATTATTATAATATATTATATTTTAAAGTTTAAAATTTATAATTGTTAAATAGCAAAAATAGTAGTTAAAGCTATAATAGTGGATTTCAAAACCGCTGTTTTTTCTTGCTTTTTCTTTATATTGCGAAATCTATTATTACACAAAAAAGCGGAAAAAAAAGCGGATTTTGGTTGCTAAAATAGCCCTTACCTCAATAGCGATGTTCCAATCCCCGAACTCCCATGGATGAAGGATCCCCGAAAAAGCATGGAGGAGGAGCCAATATATAACGAGTTTGCGATAAGAAGTCGCTTTACATCGATCGCTGAATGGTACATCGTTCTTTCCTTGAGCCTTGTGTCCGAGGTCCAGTACAAGAAGAAGATCTGTGAAACGGTGTTCAATCACACTTATCGGCATTCTGTGATCGCAAGCAGGAAGGCTGGAACTCAGTGGACCTGGCAAATCATTGTCGCACTCAACACCCCCGGCGAAGTCAGTCTACCCAAAATTCCCGATGGTACAATTTTCAACCTCAAGATTATCAAAGACGACTTGATGGATAGGTCGGCGCAATGTAGCGAGGCCTACAAGATGCGCAAGGTCGAAGCCACCAGGTTGAAGAGGGGAGCAATTGTTTTGGAATGGGACGAGGTGAAGGGCAAGGACGTGCCGTGGACCGAAGGAGGGAATATTATAGAAGCTTTCCTCAAGATGGAGTTCAATCAGGAATCAGCTTTACGAGCCTTTCAGGCCGTTGAACGAATCTCCAAGCTCCCAAAGTGTTCTTTGACGGAGGTGCTTCTGGGCCGAGATTTTGACGTGCCCACACTTAGAGACCCTTTTTGGACAAGATCAGAATGATGACGGATCCGGAACTCAAGCAATTTGAGTTACTGCTGGGATCACGGACACTGAATTCCTCCAATGACAAGCATTCGATATGCCATTTTTCAGCAAAGGACCCGTCAGTTTCATGCGCGGCCCTCCTGGAACAAGCAAGTCGGTTGTTAGGGCTAGTTTGGCTTGATTTTCCGTTCTTTTTCTGTTGTATATTTCTCTTTTCTATGTAACAGTAAATTCTGTAATATAAAGAAAAAGCAAAAAAAAACAATAGTTTTGAAATCCGCTATTATAGTTTTAGTTATCAATTCTACTATTTAACAATTATAAATTTTAAACTTTAAAATACAATATATTATAATAATAAAAAAAAGCGAAAAAAAAATAAAAGAAGTTTTTAATTAGTTTGTATTTTTTAATTTGTTATTAATTCTTTTATACAAAAAATAAACAAAATATAAAAAAAATTTAAAGTTTATAAAATTTTTAAAGTTTTTTTTAAAGTTTAATTAAAATTCTATTAAAATATAGATTATTTAATGAAATCTATATTTTAATAATTAAAACTAAATATAGAATATTTAGTAGAAAAAAAAGGAATATATAATAAAAAAGAGCGGATTTTGATTGCCAAACTAGCTTTTATCTTTTGGCAAGCAACTATCGCCAATATTCTAGTTATACCTGTACTTATCTGCGCCCCGTCGAACGCCGCCGTCAAAGCCCTTGCGAAGAAGATCGTCTCGCAGTATGACTGGGTTCGTGAGAAGTTCCCAGCCTTCGAGAGCAAGATCAAGATCACGGCTTTGCCTACCAGGAAGGAGTCCGAAAATCTCGTCAAGGAATTCTTGAACCAGTGCAAGCAAACTGAACGATACTCTGGGCAAACAGAACAGATCTTGCAGCTTTACTAGTGGTATATGCGCGCGATTACCGAAAGTCGCTGATTATAAGAATTCTGGAACCTACTCGTCACACACCGTAACGTTTTGTAACAAAATCCCCACAAAAACTATTTTTTCCCATACAAATTTAAATAATTAATTACTTTTGCAATATTTGATATTTTTATATTCAACTTTAAAAAAACTATTAATAAATCTTAATATTATTAAACAAAATTAAACAAAATATTTTTATATATTTTTATTAAAAAATTATTAAAATTGAAAATTGAAAATTTTCAAATTTTTTAACTTGTAATACTTTTTTCATACAAATTAAACAAAGTTTTCAAAAAAAAAAAACCAAGTTTTAACTTTAAATTTATTTAATTATTAAATAAAAATAGTGAAAATTAAATTAGTTTATTTTTTATATAATTTTATTAATTAAATTCTTTATTTTAAAAAATTTATTTATTTTATTTAATTATATAATTAATAAACTATCAGGGAGCGTAGCCACCACATCACGTGACGCCAAGCATTACTAATCTAAACATAATTATATTGAAAGTAGATTGTACAAATCTACTTCCTTTTCCTTATTGAATACAAGATTCATCAATTGAGTCCTCAAGTTTCCCGAACTACCTTGTGACAGAGTATCTTCTGCAATAGCTCGTCTGAACATTGCATTGGTCGGGTCTCTTTTTCCTGGTCTGTGAACTATAATGAAGTCTATTATGGAGAGCACCACTGCCCATCTTGCTTGGCGTCTCGTCAGTGTTCTTGACGTTGTGAAATGTTTGAGGTTGTTGTGATCTGATATGATCGTGACCTGGTGTTGTGCTGAGCGCAGACGACAGGCCTTCCAAGGCGCAACTGTACTGGGTCCTTGGGGGTGTCTAGGTCCGGGAAAGTCAAGACGTAAAGTGGAACGTAAACGATCTTGATTCGAAAAAGGCACAAAAAGTAATCGCCGAGAAAATGAGAAAAACATTCGGAAATTTCGAGAGATGAGGTAGAAGTATTGTGGGAAAGTTCATGTTTTCGATGTACTTAGAATAGCTTAGTTCATTGTTACGTGACTATAGGTTCAATTGATATAGGCTTGTTGAGAACCTAAACTTGTATTCATCATCGAATTGCACACTCATTATTGTCTACCTAACCTTACCCCCCCCAAACCACTTTGTTATTGGTAACCTTTATTAGTTCTCTATATATTATTATTAAATCTCTAACTTCTGTTGTCTCCTCCCAGCATGCTATCGGGATGCATATATCTCGCATGACTCTTTCACAGTATATGATAATGAAAAAGACGAAATGGATATGGAGGGAGAAAAGAATGAATACATATAATAGACCAAAGCATCACCGTAGTAGAACAAAAGCGCAACGAAAGTTATAAAGGAGTTGTTTATTATTATTGCTTAATATTAGTTAATTTTGTATGGAAATTTTTAATTCATAGTTATAAAACACAGTTAGGAATTATTGGGATATTGATTGCAAAAAGGAGAACAATATCAAAAAGCATAATCACTACATCATATAACGCTAAACCTTACTAATCTAAACATAATTATATTAAAAATAAATCATACAAATCTACTTCCTTTTCCTTATTGAATACAAGATTTATTAATTGAGTCCCCAAGTTTCCCAAATCACCTTGTGACATAAACAAAAGTATAAAAAGTTGATAAAATCAAGATTTTAAATGCAAAAGCGTTACATATGCGATAAGTAAATCCCAGAACTCTTACAACCGCAACCCCAAGAACACTGGCCACAAGGCCTGGTACAAGCAGCTTGTGAGCATGGAAGCTGGGAATGTCTTGCCGTTCACTGCTTGGAGACAGTGGTATAAGAGACTCTGGACATTTGTCGGTGTCATTGAGCGTGAGACCACGATGTTGATATCGTCAAACAACAATATCGGAATGATCAGCGGGAACTACCCAGACTGGCACAAAAAGTTGGAGACTTCCGGTATGATAATCATGGATGAAGCTGGATTCGAGCAAGAATGGAGTGCAATGGTACCCATAGCATGCAGCCACCAGCATTTGTCATTGGTTGGAGATCACGATCAGCTACAGCCCATCGTTGCTCAGAGGGGACCATTCGCCGGTCAACCATCTTTGTCGCTCTTCGAACGTTGTGTAGAGCATATGGACGTCGAATCTGTCACCCTAAGATGCACGTATAGACTCCGCAAGTACATCGCAGATTTCCCTGGCAACATCAAATACAACGGCCTGCTCACTTTACAGTCGGAGGAGTTTCACAAAAGTCAAGTGTAGATTAAATAAAGAATATAAATTAAATTAATAATGTTTATAATGTTTATAATGTTTATGATGTTTATAATGTTTATAATGTTTATAATGTTTATAATGTTTATAATGTTTATAATGTTTATAATGTTTATGTGTATTAGTATGGAAAAAAGAAATAGGCAAGCGTTGAATGTATTTAATATCCTCAATATGCATGTCTAATGTTGGGTTACACAAGTTCCTATACACAGAGTCTAGGTTTGGTGAATTGTGATATATAGATCAAGAACAAAGGATCGTATCAACTCGTTCTATTATTGTACCGAAAGAATTACCTCATATATGTAAATCCTTGAACTGATATCCTTCTATTTAAACCATGTCTTTAGGAGATGCAAGGAGATGATGAAACGGCTGTAAACCTGACACCAGCACGAGATTTAGCTTGAGTCCTTAATGCAGTTTAGGATGACTGACGCAAGCTACAGGGCCACATTGTGATTGGATAATGGCATTACAATAACTTAACCTTTTTAACGAAGAGACTAGACCAGAAACCCATCAATGCGATAGCAGTATAGAATATCCATATTCTATTCGTCAGGACCACCAGAACCAGCTCTTCTTGCACATCCGTCAAACTCATTCGGGCTGTTGCACTTGAGAATATTTTCCCAGAGCAGAGGGATGCGATAAGATCATCACTTAGACCCGCTACACGCAGAAGAGTAGCATAACTTTGCGCTTGACCTTGAAAGATAACTTGACCAATTATAACGCTGACGGCCTGGCTCAATGTCTTGAGGAATTGAAATGTTGCGGTCCCGGAAGCGACATCATTCTCGTCGATTTGAGCATGAAATGCGATAAGCGGTGCTTGATATGTGAGACCTAACCCAGTCGCCACTATCATTTGTGCGATAATGATCAAAGGCCAGTTGGCGCGCGGTTGCAGATGAATACAAAGTCCAGTGCCGAGGACGAGACAAGCAGCTCGAATTTGGATGAGCAACCGGTATTCACCCGACTTTTTGAGAAGATGGCCCACAAATATGAAGAAAAATGCAAGAACAAGAATAGTCGGCAGAAAATAGACACCAGACATGATCGGCGAGGCACCCAAAATTATTTGGAAATAAGAGGGGAAAAGTTAGGTGCAGCTTGTTGTGACAAAAGACTGAGAAACATTAACACCTAGCGTGGCCACACATGAAGCTTTTTTGAAGAATCTCAGTGGCATAAGAGGTGGCCTTGCAGTCTTCCATTCCGCAACAATAAACAAGCCCCCAGTGATCAGTCCAAATACAATCAATAAGATAACTACTGCAGAATCCCATGGAGCTATAACACCTCCCATTTGTAAGCCAATAAGTAGCATCAAACTGGCACTGACGATTAAGAAAATACCAATCCAGTGGATCGTTCCGAAAGCTTCAGCAGGTGAGATATGTCGTCACTTAACGTTGAGGTAAAGGGTAAAAACAGCACAGGAGATTGCTGCGAATGGAGCTAAAACAGCATCAGTATCCGAGCAGGAAGCTGCATATTATAAACATCAAGATTACCGTTGATCCAGAAACACCATCTCCAACTCAAAGTCTCTGACGGAATCCAACCAAGAAATGAATTGGTCCAGTAGAAGCAGCGACGGCAATAATGGCATCAACAATGCCAAAATAAAGACCGCGTTCTCTTTAAAAAAAAAACGAGTCAACAAAGTTTATCTTCCCACTTAGGGATATTATACACACCTCACACTAAAAAGATCATCGACGCAGATATTGACAAGCATAGTTAGACCACCACCACCAACTCCTTGCACGGCGCGCTCAGCAATAAGTGCACCCTCGTTCTTGGGCAATCCCCCTATCACAGTACCGATGAGGAAGATACCGCTTGTACTTATTAAGAATGCCCTTCGACCAAACACATTACTGAAATTTGCCCACACAGGAACCACAACGCCAAAACTAAGCATAAACTATGAGCCCTCCATGCATAACTTGCATCCGAAAAAGAAAGTCATCGGCGATAGTCGGTAGTATGTTGGTCATAATGAAGGTGTCCAGTGAGACTACAAAAACACTTGTGCATAGAGCTAGAATGATCAGCTTTGGTTTAGTACCTGGACTTTGAGGCATGGGCATGGGCAGAGAAGGATTCTTTTCATCGTTAATAGAAGCGAGATTATTAGCATTGGATTTTTCGATGGCTGTGCTGAATCCAGGTTTCTCTTTGGGTTCTGCTTCCACGGATATACATATCGGTTCAGGTTGACTAGAATCACCTGACTGAAGCTTGTCCTGTTCGATGGGATGCTTGAACATTTCTAATAATAGTAAAGTAGTAAGGCAAGAGGAATATAGTAGAAAGTTAAAAGGAGTGGGAAGTGTTTGGTGGAGAAGAATCAACAGGAACTTTGCCTACCTAGATGCAAAATCTGGGGTAATACATCTAAGACCCTGCCTTGGCATTTACTCAAAGTAGGGTTCATCCGAAATATTCTAATATTCACTTGCAGAACTCTTTTTCAATAAAAGTGGGAGAGAGGCGAAGCTTTGAGCTACGTCGCTCTTCAGTCAAATCAGCCCTTTAATAATCCCTACAAAAATTCATTCAGTACGTTCAATACTTTTTTGCAACTGGTACTTTACACTAATAGTCGGCTCTCCATAGATCGACCGCTTAGTTCCCAATCGGGGAAAGCAAATATCCCTTGTAAGCGAATATTCTTTATCAAATAAATTATATTCTTTTAATTTTATAATTTTTATTAAATTATATAATAAATTTAAATTTTTTTGGAATATTTATAAAGTTTAAAGTTGAATAATATTGATTTTTTAAAAAAATTAAAATTATTTTCAAAATTAATAGATTTGTATTAATTATATAAATTTAAAACTCAAAATTTTATATTATTGTAATATTATAAAATTTTAATGAATTAAATAATTTTAATGAATTAAATAGTTTTCTTATAAGTTTGATGAAGGATATTCGCTTGCAAAGGACATTTGCTTTCCCTGATTGGGAATCAGACGGCCGATCCCTGGAAAGCCGACTATTAAGCCATTACCCAGGAGACATTCTTCTCTACTCTTTGTAACCAAACTCAAACATACCTACTCCATAGTTTTACCACAATAGTTTTCAAACTGAAAATTTTTAGTGATGCGGATATGGACCGCACCTTCGAAATCGTGAGCAATGCTTTCGGCCACGAGCATCCATATATCGAAGCCGCATTTCCCGTTCATGATACACCCACAGGCCGAGCACTCGGCTCATCTCGCATGTTCAGCATGAAGAAAACAGATTTTTCCAACGCGTTTCTGAAAGTCACGGACACTGATACGGGCTTATGATCGCACAAGCCAAATGGAATATCTACAAGAATACTATACCCGAGGAAGCTGATCTAGATGGAAACTTCTGGGAAAATGACGAGAAACAGTATGCCCAGTTGCTATGCCGAAAATACTTGATTCCTCACCGCAAAGCAATTTAGGACTCAGGAGGAAACATTTCATGTACAGATCATTTCTTCAAACATTGGAAATATTTTTGACAGTCAATTCTAGCGTTAGATATGTTAACCTTCGATCCCGAATATCAACGCCGAGGAGCATGGCGTCTCCTAGTGAAGTGGGGAACTTCTATCGCTGATGAGCTCGGCTTCATGGTATGACTCTTTAGTGTTTGTTGCTATGATGTACTTTCACATGATCTCTATCTCTATCTCTTCGATATCTAATCTAATTAAATTATTCAGACAGTGGTTGAGGTAACTGAATACGGCCGTCCACTGTATGAATCCGAAGGGTTTCAATATGTAGACCGCTGGGAGACGAGATTGCCCCAAAGGTGGGAGAGTAGAGATAAACAACAGTTTATCTGGATGGTGAGACCGGCAAAGAAAGTTAACTGAAATCAATACATTCATAGTTCGATAAATGATACAATGATCAGAGCTGCGCATGGTAGACTATCTCCGAGTTGTTTGAGAACCGAGCTGAAAGCTTCGTAGTTTGTAATAAAATACAAAATTCTTGTGAAATTCTTGATATCACCATCAAATCTGTGATATTTCATCCGCGTGCTGCACCGCTACTGTCATGGAACGTTGCACAAATATCCCATCTTCCAACCAACGTTTGCTACTTAGCTCGTTATTAGAATCGGTACTACCCGTAGTAAACACTCAGTTATCCAACTTATTTCTCCCTTTTTTTAGCCACCTACTTAACGCATCTCTGCTAGATATCATGAATCTATTGTTTAACGGCCCTAAGGGGTAGCCAGTTGAGCGAAACATTGATGGGCTACCCATTGATCGGAGATCGCTTGCAAGAGTCCCTGTCTGCAATCTATATAGCACAAGTTTCATGAAAGAGATAGCGGTGACGATGATGCTAAAGTTGATGAGGACGGATGTTGCGATGACAATCGGAAGGTCATTGTAGGTGTGGTCAATGATTTTGGAGGCAATGTTGATATACTGTATACAACACGGACGATACGGACGAGAACTATCTTGCATGTCATATGAATAAACGGAGATTGGTGGCGACGGATATGAAAAACCTGATGGAACAACTAAAAGTGCTCTCATTGAGAAATCTGCAATGATATATAAGATGGTTGACTCCGCTTGAACCTGATATCATGGAGCAGATACAGACAATCTAACGGTGCTAAAATCAATAGAAATATCAAGTGCACAAAGACAGCTACAGGCAGCATCATCGATCAAGGAAAGCTAGAAATAATAGTGGGAAGCTTCATATCCCCAATTTCAAGCATAGAAATACAACGACATGACGTATTGCTAACCTGATGAAAACACCGGTCTGAGAGAACCTCCCAGGAGTTCGGTAGTGGGCATTGAAATGTTATTGGAAGAACCATGGCCAAACAAGCCAACAAATTGAATACTAACACCCATTTACAACTTTTTGCCCTTAATCTTGTAGTCCCAGACTCGTAAGGTAATTGAGAAGTGCAGTTCTTGCTATACACGTAATACCAATATGATAGCAAACCTACTTTTAATACAAAGCCTACAAAGTAACCTAATAACGACTAGCATTCATAGCCCCAGCCTGTACCGCAAATCATAAAAAACTCCACTCCAATGCCTACTCATTTTTCTTCGTAGCCAAGAGTCTCTTCTTCAACTCGCCTATATTCCATTGTGAAGGCATGGCACAATCCTAACGCCCATTAGTAACATTCATTGCATAGAAATGATTATTCTCACCCAAATAGTATGCCACAAAAAGGTCGCAGCAAACCAAACCGCGTAAGCATTTCCACCAGCCAATTGATGTGTCTGCGGATATTTCTTCAGAGCGTTCTCCACTACTTTATTCGCATAAACATTCACATCCTCTGCACTCTTCAACAACACATTTCCTGCCGCAGCATGTTCAACAATATCTCTCGCCGGTGCATATAAAGAGTTCTCCGGTAACTTCACCGATGGTTGATTCTCGAAGAATTTGGTCTTTACCACACCAGTGATTACGAGAATGACCTTGACACCGAAAGGTTCGAGTTCAACACGGAGCTGATCAGTAATTAAATTAACTGCTGCTTTACTTGCGTTGTAATATCCTTGCCAGTATGAAGGAGAAAGACCGGCGATTGAACCGATATTAATGATTGTTCCTTTGGAGGCGATTAGAAGTGGCGCAAAGGCTTGTGTTACAGCTATGAGAGCGAAGACATTAACATCGAACATCTTTTGAGCAACTGATACTTCGGTATCTAGAAGTGGCATAGAGTATCCTATTTCTCGTGAGTATATAGGATTGAATTTTGGGGCTTAGCAATATGCGCATTGCGATACAGACAACATACCAGCACCGGAATTATTAACAAGAAAATCCAAAGTTCCTCCAGTATTACGCAGGATTAAATCGACAGTTTTGAAAGCCTTTTCGATTGATACTGCATCCGTAACATCTAAACAAATCGTGTCGAGTCCTAATTCTTTGAGATGTTCGATCTTGGAAAGATTTCGAGCTGTAGCAAAAACATGAAGACCTTTACGATGAAAAGCTTGTGCAAGAGCATCTCCAATACCACCTTCACTGCAGCCAGTGATCAAGACAGATTTCTGCGATTTCTGGGCCATTTGTTGCGACTGTTATTATTTTTGATTGATGAAGATGTTGCGTCTTTCAACTTGATGATCTTTGTATAACTAAGATTTGTAGACTGCTACAAACAGGAAGTGTGAAGAGTATAAATTGATTGATTAATCAGAGTGGGAATTCGCTTGAATTGTAGTGAATACGATATGCTGTCTTTCTTCAACCAAACTCTTGAAATTGAATACCTTGAACTTAAAGTAAAGAAGTTTACAAACAGGTTGCCAACTCGGCAACAAAAATGTGTTATCAGTCTGTGAAAACCCCTCATTATGCTTTGTCATAATCATGCACATTGCGAGTGTAACAGGAAAGTTGCACTGAAAACGGATTACCTAAATGTAACTGTTGTTTTATTCGTTAAGACTTTAGGATGATTATTGATCAACTGAGATCTTGTTGAAGAAAGGAGGATTTATAAAGCTGTTTCGGATGAACATCAAGCCGCTTCTTAGAAGTCATCATGAATGACAAAGCACTTTTATAGCCTCAGGCATCAAAGATTCCTGGCACAAAAATATCACTTTACGCGTCCAAACGCGTCTCCTCGTCCATTTTCCAATTCAATTTCATACATCTCTCCGCAACCACAAAAAGCCTTCAATCCTCAACTTCCACAAACTCACCAAAACTCAAAATGTCACCATCATTAGAAGAAGAGCTTGCTACTCTTCCACACGAAATCCCTGCTACAAAGGAATCTACAGAACAATCACAATCTCCATCTCCAAATCCAACTTCTACCTCCACAAAACATGAAGAATATCAATATCTAGACTTAATCCGGGAGATTCTAGAAACCGGTGAACACCGTCCTGATCGGTATTTCACCCCTTATCCTATTCTTCTATACTCTCATTCTAAATAACATGAAACTAACAATTATACCAAACAGAACAGGAACCGGTACCATCTCCCTCTTCGCCCCCGCCCCTCTCAAATTCTCCCTCACCTCTCCCAATGGAACCCCAATACTTCCCCTCTTAACAACCAAACGCGTCTTTCTCCGCGCCGTCCTAACCGAACTTCTTTGGTTCATCTCCGGTTCCACTTCCTCCATTCCCCTCTCTACCGCCGGCATTAAGATTTGGGATGGAAACGGATCTAGAGCCTACCTTGATTCCATCGGCCTCTCTCATCGTGCTGAAGGAGATTTAGGTCCTGTGTATGGGTTTCAATGGCGACATTTCGGTGCCAAATACATTGATGCCGAGACAGATTACACAGGACAGGGTGTTGATCAACTAGCGGAAATTGTATGGAAATTAAAGAATAACCCATGGGATAGGAGAATTATCCTAAGCGCATGGAATGTTGCAGATATCAAGTTAATGGCATTACCACCTTGTCACATGTTTGCACAATTTTACGTATCCTTCCCAAA
>NGKG01000006.1:1447699-1462525 GCA_002162505.1 Myriosclerotinia scirpicola | reverse complement strand
TTTTCCCCTTCTTTTCCCCATCTCCAACCCATCTCCAGCCCTTCTTTTCCCCAGCCCATCTCCAGCCCATCCCCCAGCCTAATTTCCGAAACCGAAATCAAAACCAAAACCATCGCCCCCCAGCCCATCATAAACTTCCAGCCTTACAATCATTAACCATTGACCTACCAATCACTACCCGAAAAGTAGCAGGCGAGCACTGGCTTTAATCTCAAGACCATGCAAGGTCCGGTTGAACGAGCTTATTTACTATTGATCCATTAAGAAATGTATGTTTATGTTTACGTTGACCAAATAATCGCCATCACAAAAAGTGAATGCAAGATAGGTTCCATGAGAGTCTCGCTCACTAGATCGAGGTATCGTATTTACATACTACACGCATCATATTCTTGCTTCAAAAGGATTCAAAAAGACATTTGGATTATTAGCTTTAATTATCAAAGGATTTGAACATCCATCCCCCGCAAACTTTTGTCAATTCTACTTCAAGTAAACCCTCAATTCTAATTACCAAATGTACAGATCTACGAGGGTTTTCTATGCCAACAAGATACATGAAAGGGCGATTCTAAACCACCAAATATTGCAAATGTATCTGCATACCACCCCATGCAAAAATGTATCAAACGCTTCCTCCCACATGGCGCCATGCAAAGATACACAAAGAGCGTTGGACACCTAGCCCCAATGTGCTTACCATGAATGGCTAGCACTCCACTCCACCACCATAACGCCAGAACCACAACCAAACCGAGGTATTCATCATGCATCAAAGAAAAAGAAAATATGGATAGGGCAGAAGATTCATGTCGAGATCGGAGAAGGGGAAAAGAAAACTCGGGCGCTGCGCTTGGTCGACTCAAAGATTCATTCTGAGAAAGGACGAGCGGATGGAAAGGGAACGAGTGATCATCTAGACCCATATCTCGTTGTACGAACGAAGTATGGCCAATCAGATGAATCATATAGATTCGAACTGAAGAACGTTTTGAAATAACCAGGGAGAGAGAAAAGACGAAAAAATACGAGATGGCAAGAGATGAACGAAGTCGAAAGGTACGAAAGTGTTAAATTTGGCCTTTGATATCAATCGCGCGGAAGGCTTCAGCTTTGGCGGTCTCAAAGATCTGGCCGCCTTGACCAGAGAGGAATCGAAGGTCGCCATCTTTCTCCACTAGCAAGGCTTGTCCATTGTGGTCACAAATGAATTGAGCAGCATCGCCATCGGATTCGAATCCTAGTTCTTCCGTGACGAACCTTAATTTGACCTCAGGCTTGTAACTATAACATCTCAGTCAATCTCCCAAGCAATTGAGGAATGGGGGTTCACTTACGTTCTGCAAATTTTTGACAAAGCAGCCAAGCGTTCTCGGGCGGCGAACATATCCATAAGATAGGCCCCCATGTTTGGGGTATCGAGGTAAAGTCTAAAGAATTTGTGATAATTGCCCAAGGCTAATGCCGAACGGACACTCAGGGCGTGTTTTATTGCTTCCGATTCCTTCTCTGCTGTTGTTAGATCCGCAATGACATCATTTAATGCCGTGCGGTTAGCTGTGTGAATGAAATACAAGATACGATATGCCTTAAACTCCACTGGATTACCTCCAATCTTCTGAGCATAAAGAGCTCGAAGTTGGGTCTGACATTGATTATACTCACCGAGATCCCCCTTTTCTAATGCAATACGAGCGTGGATTTCGTAGACAGTGACAGTAAACTCATTTTTGATACGTTGAACCGTAAGATCTTGACGCATAGATTTGAACTGATCGCAGATGTAAGAATAGTTCCCTTCCTTTTTCCACTTCTTTTTCAAAAGATCTAGTGTATCCCTTAAGATGTATTCGGGGCGAACCTGTGAAGCCACAGGTGCAGTAGTCAAACGAAAGTACTCCTTCTCTAACGATGTATTCGTACCAATCAATGGACCCATCATTGGTTCTGGTGTTGGTGTCTTGGATTTGTAGGTAGATTTATAGCCACCATCAAATCGTTTTTGTCGCTTCTCTAGGTTTTTTTGAAACTTACTTGTACCTTTATAAGAGAGCTCGTCCTGGGATGATTGTTGTCGTTTATCGAAACGTTGTTTGGAAGGTGTCAAGTTGGCACGGTCATCATTTCCAGTGCGATTATTAGCACGCCATGGAGGCGTTGAGGTAAGGTTCTCATCACCGTTGCCTTCAATAGATTTTCGTTTCTTTGTCGAATTCGAAAAGCCGGTAGCAGCCAGTTGAAAATTTAAGGACTCCTGCTGCCATGCTGTTGCTGCCTTTAATCGCTCCTTTTGGACTAACTGTTGAGGAAGTGGATAGTTATCCCAATCACGAGTGTAGAGTGTATCGGTATCGGATGCCTCGGAGATGGTCTTTTTTAACATTTCTTCCCACTCTGTGCGCTCGATGCCTTCGATGGCAGATGTGACGTCAAACGAACGCTGAACATAGCTACGAACTGACTGTGGCCAGTCCCTCTTTTTTTGAACGGGAGCAGGTTGAGGGGGTGATGACTGGGGAATTACTGCTGGGTTATACATTATGGGTGGGGCTTGATTAAATGATTGTCGGACTTGCACTGGGTGATAAGCTGGAGCAACTATTGGCGCAGCTGTAGAATATTTGTTAGAAGATGTATATGGATTGCTGAGAGAAGAATAGGATTGCTGGCAGCATATCTTACCTTGCTGAATATATCCATACGAACCATTCGTACCTGGAGGCGGTGGAATGTTTGAGTTCCACGGTGAAGCCATCGTATTGTACATGTAGAACTTATTTCCTTGCGTTCTTAGATATTAGTGGTTTGATAACAAAAGATGCGACAGCTTTCCAATAAGGGAAACAGTCGAGAGGATGGAAAGTAAAAAGTTTACAATGAAGTTGTGAACTTTGGTGGAATGTTTTGTAAGAATGGCTGGCTGGTTAGAAAATGTACACAATTAACCGAATGAGTTGTTGGCTGAATGAACCTGGTTGCCAGATGGTCACGAGGAGATAGAGTCGGATACGTTAGCCGAAAGGTTCACAAAGTGCTGGGTCAGAGTCTGACAACATCACCGATAAGGGGATGATGATAAGTGAATATCCAGTCCAGTAATCTACCGTACCTACTAGGTATCTTTCTAAACTTTCAAAAGTCTGGCAGATGTTACAACTTGAATTTTCATTGATTCCAGCCAGCAGATGTGGAAAATACCGTCCTTAGATAAACACCCAGGAAATCCTGAGTATATGGCTTGCTTGGACGAATGTTTTTAAAACACCTAGACCTCACTACTGCTTTGAGGCCATCCTATTTGCCAGATGAGGTTAATCTCTTTGTCCAAGACAACGTTGGGCTTTATGAGGGGTGAGTTGCCGTTTGCTCAAGCAATAATGGAGGGAAACTTGCTTACCAAAAGTATAAACAGAAAATACAAAATCCCAAATCATCAGAATGGCCAGGTTTACTTAACATCACACAGAATATGTTATGTAGACAATGACGACCCAAGAAGGAATTCTACAGCAATAGATCTCAAAGATGTTGATCGCTATGAATTCTATGTAAGAACTGCTAGCTATACCATCAAGGCTATTTATAGTTAACATTCTTGTAGGCTGGCTTTTTGAAATCATCTGCGAAGATTACTCTTGTTCCGAAACCTTCGAAACGATCCTCAGTTCAAAATCGAGCTTTAACCGGACTACATCCTCCTTCCAGAAGTGCAACAGTATCTCCATTATCCCCAAATGATAGTCCATTCCATCTGCCAACATCTGAGCCCTCGCCTGCGAGTAGTGCCACATGGATTTGTCCTATTTGCTCTTTCTCAAATCCTGTTCCAACGAATTTCGATCCAGTCACATCTAATACAAACACTCCTCTACCTCCATGCTTAGCATGCGGTATCAAACCTCCATTCTCTCATGTTTTGAAGGCAGCTATATCCAGTTCTAGCAATCGATCAATATCATCATCCACAACACCAGTTAAGACGCCAGTACCAGTGAGGGGTCGTCCAGATATACCCCGCCCACAATCTGATCTCTGGGATGTACCTACCAGTAATTTTGGAATTGATCAGGGTGCGCCCCCAGCTCAGAGCAATGAGGCATCCTTTGCTTGTCCAAGGTGCACTTTCCTGAACCATCCCTCACTTATGGCTTGTGAGCTTTGTGGAGCCCCACTTCTATCCCAAGATCTCCCAACTGATTTAGATCACTCACAACGACGTAAAGTTTCACCAGGTCCTACACTTAATCAGCTACCAGCTCCTGGTACTGAAACTAATGAGAGCATTAAACTGTCATTTCGCGGTGGTGGCGAAAAGATTTTCCTTGAGCGTCTCAAAGCATGCATGACGCAGCGTAAATGGCTTCTTCAAAATGCTCCGCCCGTACCTAAACCGAATCGCCATGCAAGGACAGATAGTGGGCCAGATTCTGGTACCTCTACACCAGGTGGCGAGCGGGCAAAAACAGTTGGGATAGCAGGCCTAGAACAAAGGCGTCTCGAAGTTCGTAAGAATAATGAATTTGTCATAGGAAATGCTTTTGAGGATCTTGATGCACTAATGGCCTCAGCTAAAGAGATTATTGCTCTTGCAGAGTCTTTCGCAAGCAGTAATGGTACAACTGGAAATACCGAGTCTAATGCTGTTGCCAGTGCTCTGGGGCTGGTCACGACGAAAGAGATGCTCGGTGGTGGAAGCAATTCAGAGTCATTGTATATCTCTGAATTGTCAAGAAATCTTGCAGAATTTCTTACCGATGACGCCAGAGGAGTATTGCGAAAGTCTGGGGGTATAATTAGTCTAGTAGATCTCTGGGCTACATTCAACCGTGCTCGAGGTGGTGTTGAACTTGTTAGCCCTTTGGACTTCGAAAAGGCTGCAAGGTTGTGGGAGAAGTTAAAGCTTCCAGTAAGGTTGAGAGAATTTCGAAGCGGGGTGCTAGTGGTTCAAGGCAGTGATAGAACTGATGAAAAAACTATCAAGACTTTACTAGCATGGCTAAGAGACCTGCACGTTTTTCCCCCAGAGAAGGAGGTCCCTTGGGATTGGCAGGAGTTTGGACAGGGAGTCACATCACAGGACGCTGCAGAACGATTTGGGTGGAGTATTGGGGTCGCAGAAGAAGAACTTGAGATGGCCGAGGAAAGAGGTGCTCTATGTAGGGAAGAGAGTATAGAAGGGGTAAAGTTTTGGGAGAATTGGATCGACTCAAATCAGTCTCCAGCACCGAATCTACAGCTTGCTGACGTGGGAAATCTTGCCGGCAGCTACTCATGAAACAAATGAATCACATTGCATTTTTAAAGTATAAATGTTTGGTTCAGGGCATGAGTGAGAAATTCCTTGATTTATTATTTCATGATTCACAACAAGCAAAATATCAGCCGATAGGGTATAAAATTCTCCGCAACTACTGCCAGACAGACATCACCCTAATACCTATTTTCATACCACAGACGCCCGAATATACCTCATACTAAAACAATTAATATGGATACCCCCAAAGCCATGCCTGTGCCTGTACCTAACACGATGTGGATATGTGTCAATGTTGTTACCAAAGAGTCTAAGACCGTAAGTCTCATCTCATCCCTATTCCTGTGCTCCTTTCTCTAACAAAATCTCAGGTGCAATGTGGAGCTATAAATCATTTCCTTACGTCTACTTGCAGCTCTTGCCAACAGCACAAATACGAAAGCTGCACGGTATGGGCCAATCAACATGTAACTGCGAGTCGCCAACATATACTCGGTCTTAATACCAGGACTTGAGATTCAAACGCCCCTATATAAGACGAGAATACCTGTAATGATCAAATTATGCGACGAGTTTGGAAAGTATGCGACGAGAACTGTTCGAAATTCGAACGAGAGCCATTATTCGATATAAACGAGAACTACCTAGGTATCTTTCAGTATTCACAGTCAGTCAACTCAATTTTGTAAATTTTGAGAGTCGGGGATGACCTATTGGACAAGCGAGATTTTGTATAGGAGGTATTGTAAATAGTCTAATGGATATTATTCATAACTTCAGCAACTTGATGGCATACATTCACTGTGAAGTTACCTTGTTGGCTAGTCCTTTTGCTTTGCGCGATCTCACAACCATGATACGTTATATAAGTTGGTACAACTATCGAGTTCTTAAAGGCATCGAGTCGATACAGCTGTCGGGTTCGTACTGTCAACACAGCTAATTCAAAGATCATATTTTGCTACGGCTTGGTATTTTTTGTTTGAATCTGTCTGTGATTATGATTTACTTTTCAATTTTCGAAATCATACAACTTCTTCTTTCATCAAGACATCAAATGATCGACTTTTCTCATCATATACCATCTTCCATTTTAGAGCACATTGAACAAACCTCTCCCCTTTTCCACAATACATTCATACAAACACAATGGACGGAGAAGCGACTGTATTGTTCATATCGGCGTTACCCATGTCACCGACACCAAATACTGTCCGAACTCGTCGATACTGGCAACCTTCATATGCAAATTCAAAACATAATGCTAAAGCTAAACCCCAAAAATATCGCCCAAAACCACTTCAAAAATATGCAATGCCAACTACCTCCGGTGTTCAACTGATTCTGGGAGATATTCGACCAGTACAGAATCATCAATGTGCAATATCGGCTGCAGAGGAGCATCTTGTAGACGTGCTACGAAACAGAAAACCACACGATCAGACAAAATCAGGTCGTTTCAAGCCGAAATACAGTGCAATAAAATGTTTTTGGGGAAGGTTCATTATCTGGGCGATGGCAAAGTGTTTACCTGCCTCTTCTAAAAGGACCTCGCGCCAGTCTTCTCCCGTTCCCAATCGTAACCTTGTCACAATGAGAGGAGGAGATAGGTTAGATGTTGTTGATATCAACTCCACCGCCCGAGATGAATACCCAGCCTCTCCAGCCACTGACGAAGATTCTCAAGTGAATATGCGGGTAGCTGCAGTTAATATTACCATCAGTCATTCATACCGACAAGTTTCTCCTCGTTCCCTACCATCCATGAGATCCCCAAGACACAACCTCTCAACAAAAAATACACACTCAGAGTCTTCACCACACCATCACTGTCATTTACGCGGATTACGAATCATGAGCCCCGAAAACGAGCGAATGGTCGATAAGATCATGGAGAGAATTACTGGAATTAATTGTCGTCGTGGTCTGGGTATACAAAAGGGGTTGCAGAATGAGATGGAGGCGGTTTCGACTTCGAGTTATGGATATGGGTTTTATTGGACTTGTTGTAACAATATCTGTGCAAAGGCGAGGGTTATGGGGAATTTGGGAGGCGTTATGGAGGTTGCTGTCAAGGGACCTGTAAGTTTTCCCCCTATTATCTTACGGATTTCTTCAATGGACTTACTTTGTTGCTTGTTGATTGAGGGGTTAGCGAACTCTTGTTGCATCAAAACTATGCTAATGATACTTCGATAGTGCAAGAGAAAAAACTCACTCGCGGAGGAAAAGTGTGGAGAGTGTGGACATCCGGTCTGTGTTATTTGTGTAAAAGTTGCTGAATGTGCGAAGGCGAATAATAAAGGAAAGCAAAGAGATTTAACGACTGATTAACTAGAGGCCATTCCCATCAAGGGGCTGGGTGGCTGGGTGCATAGAGGCGAATAAAAAAAAAGGGAAAGGAAAGGCAACCGGATCAATACAGGTGGTAATTATTAAGGGGCTACAAAAAATGAAGATCTCGTAACCTCAAAGTTATTGTGATGATGAATAAACTGCTTTCTGCGAAGTTGATTTATTCTGTGACCTGATATTGGATATTCATAATTTGACTTCTATTTCTTGGCTAACTAAATATCGAATGATCAACCATTACCTGAACACATAGAGGCTATCTATCCTCTTAATCTGAATTTTCTATTCTTCTTTAACAAAACCACATACGCCAGATCACCATAAATCTTGCCATTCTAAAAGCCCCGCAAATCTGGAATTTGCAACTACTTCCCATCACAACACTTCCCCATGAAGCCACAAGGCACATCCGGCTGTCCGCGCAATATCAGCAGAACTAAATCCCATGGATCTGTTGTATAGATGGCTGGGATTTCCTTGAATACGCTCAAGTCAGAAATGAAGTAACTTGGTAGCCAGTTTATCTTAACTGACTGTGATGGAGCCATTCGGGGTGAGCGGATATGTAAACGTGTAGCTCTTGATGTGAGATAATAGGTAAAATAACTATGAAAATAACCCCAAATAAGTCATTCAAAACATGAAAGATGAATCACCTGGCACACCTATCGGCTTGGACACGCCGTAAGTCATGTAAATATACCCTCTAAAACTGGTGTGCAGTTTCAAATCAATATACCGATGCTTTGTGGAGGACAAATTTTGAAGCTTTGGAAACTAACTCATTACTCACTCAGGTTATTATAATTGCATGCCATATGACTGTCTTACTTTTGGGTACGTAGGTCGATATTCGAATATCTAGAGTGACTAGAGTCACCATGCCTATTCAGAGTCATATCTCAAATCAATTCGCGATATTAAATTATTCATATCATAGTAAGTGAACCCAGAACCAACTCATTTATATGCTTGTCTCTCTTCCCAAACCAAAACCAAAACCCCAGACTCAGACATAATCTTCAATACCATCAACAAACTATGCAGCTGCGACCAGGACCATGGAGGTGCCCCCTAGAATGCATCGACATTTACACTGCAAGTTAGCTATTACTCTATCGAGATATCTCACTAACATTTACCATACAGAGAGATATATTTTTGAACCCAGACTTGGTGGAGAATTGTCAAGGATGTCAATGCCCGAGATATTTTCTTGGATGGGGTATATCCTACCTATCTGTTATCGAGCTTCAGAAAAGGGAAAAACAAGTGGATGAAAGAGAGACCAAAGTGGGTGAAAGGGAAGCCAAAGTGGCTGAATGGGAAGCCAAAGTGCATGAAATGAAAATTGCACTCAGGGAACTGGAAGACAAGCTGAAGCTGAAGCAACGAGAAGTACAACTGGCTATTAGGGAGGCCCGGCATAGAAATTTGGGAGATGATCAGATAAATTTGGGAGATGATCAGATCGAGAGACTACGTCAACGCGAGAGACTACGTCAACGGTTCTCCAGCCGTTCACCTACCCATTCTCAAGACCATATGGCCGACTCAAGCCACGATGGGGGAAACATTTCCAACGATGGTTATCCAACGCAACCAGTCAGCATCACACCCCCAAGCCCTGACAGTCGAGACAATATGGGTGACTCAAACCAGGATGGAAGAAATCTTTTCAGCAATTGTTATTCAACTCAACCAGTCAGCATCACACCCCCAAGCCCTGACAGTCGAGACAATATGGGTGACTCAAACCAGGATGGAAGAAATCTTTTCAGCAATTGTTATTCAACTCAACCAGTCAGCATCACACCCCCAAGCCCTGACAGTCGAGACAATATGGGTGACTCAAGCCAGGATGGAAGAAATCTTTTCAGCAATTGTTATTCAACTCAACCAGTCAAGCCACTCCCCCAAGCCCTAACAACATCCAACCGCCAACCTCCGACCACCAAACGCCAAGGAGAACCAGCCAGTATTGAGGATATTACACTCCCCAAATATAATTCAGACCGAAGGAGCCCATATCATTTTATCCCTGGATCTAGTTGATAGTTCTGCTGTTCATTTCTGTTGGGTTCAGGATCCATGACAGGAGGTAGATAAGAAAGGGGAGAGGGGGTATATGGACTTTGTAACTCATGTATTGAGGTCAAACAATGAGCGAGACTTTACCGAAAACATTCTATGGACTTTTCCAAAATTAATTGTGAGAAATTTCAGTTTACTACATTTTAAATCGGGGGTGAGTATAATCGTTCACAGCAAATTGAAACGTGTGCCCGGCGAGCTCATGATGTGCGGTGATGAAGTGTAGCAAGACTTCCGGTGCTTGAGGGGCGCTTCGATCGTAAGTCACTGCCATCCTTGAATCCAAATTCAGAAAAAGAAAACGTGAAGCAAATTCCTCATTATTACATTGATATTTGAGAATCCTGCTTCCCGATCTCCTATAATCTTTCCTAACTATTTCCCAAGCTCAAACTTAAACACAGAAACGTTAGAGTCTACAAATGAATAAGCAGAGCAGATGATGTCACGACTGCATGGTTTCCAATTCCACGCCATAATTGTATATGTGTGATGAATAATAATTGTAGCGACAATACATATAATCCAAAATAACACAACAAATAAGTTTTGCATAATGAATTTACACCCAATTTAATAACTAGCTTTCAAAACATGATTTTTATGTTCCCGGATATTTTAACTTCGATAAAATTTTAAACCATTTATTAATTTAACAACTTTATTAATATTTCTATAATAATATTTTCAATATATATGGTATGTATACTAAATTAAACTTATAATATAATCTTTGAATTTAATATAAAAAACTAGTATTAAAATAACATTTTATTTTTACTTTAATAATATTGAAGGGATTGAATAAGTGTTAGAAATAGTCAGCAATCGTATTATATAAAGGTTAAGCCTAATTAGGTCTAATGTTTTTCTTTGTTTAAATCAAGTATATAGGCTTATACAAAAAAGCCTAATTTTTTTGTTCTCTTCAATTAATCAATCAAATGTTATTGAATCTACCCTTACCTATTTTCAAGCTATTCTATATGAAACTAATTAGAAACGTCAACAAGTTATAAGCTTAAAAATATAAGTTTAAAAAGGAATCTCTAGCATCTTATTAAATTCAACAATGTACCACAATAAACACAATTTTATAGAAAATCCAAATCAATGAAAAAATTAACAAACGCAAAAGAAAGAAAAGAAGAAGTTAAATACTAAAAAATTAATTTTAATAAATAAAAAAGTTTCCGATTTAGATTTTGAAAAAGGAATATTACTTAAAATTATATTAACCACCCTAACATTAATATTAATAATAGCAAAGAATAGTAAAGCTAATTCAATACCAACTACAATAACAAAAACAAATAATAAAACTAAATCAATATTAATTACAACATCCAACAATTTAATTCTACAAATATAATCATATTTTAAAAAAGCTGAAAATTTTAATATTTAATTAAAGAATATAATAGATATAGCAAATATAAACAAATTAGCAAATTATTTGTAAAACAATATAAAAAAACTAATTAATCTTTATACCTAAAAAATAAAAAAGGAAAAGGAAATCGATATTAAAAAAGTATTAACTATATAAAATCATTAAAATACAATAAATTCAAAAATAAAGTTTTATATCCAAAATTTAATATAAAACATTTTTAGTTTTGTAATTAAAAAATATAACAATATTAAAAAAATAATTAAACTGCTTAAAAACTATTATTACAATTCGGAATACTACTTTTGTACTAATAAATAAATACAATTTTTAAGCTTAAAATTATATAACTACAATTCTATAAACAAATTTATTATAAAATACAAATTGAACATAATACAACTTAATAATTTTGATATTATACTTTCAAATATAAATCATTATATTCAATTCCTTATCAAAACTTTCAAGTATTTTTTAATATAAACTAATAAGCATTTATTTTTGATCTAAAATGGTAAAAATATTGTTAATCTTTATAAGTTAATTAACGATTTTGTTAATAAAATAAAAAGAAATAAAGGAGTTCTTGAAGTTAGCTTTGTTATATTTAAAAACAAAACTTATAGTATAGAACAAAGAAATAATGGTAATAAAAATAGCAAAAAGGATAATAGCAACTTTAATAGTAAAAATTCAATGAAATATAATCATTGTAATAAATCCAATATAAAAAAGATATACATCAATCGATGCTTTTTTAATCTAAAAAACGTAAAGAACAAAAAAACTTAAAAAAATAATAACCTAAGTAAAAAGTATTTAAAGTAAAAGAAGTGGAAAAAGACTTTTGAAAATATTAAAAACGATAATAATAATAATAGAAAAAGAAAAAACTTTAGTATTAACAAACATAGTACTTTCTTATTATTTCTAATCCGCTTTAATAAATTCTCAGCATTTTTAACTTCAATAAGAAATATATTAAAGCTACTACTTATTAGTATTAACTTAAATTCTTTTTCTTTGCAAATTAATAAAAATAAAGAATAAAAAGATTATATACAATACATCTAACTATTCAATATAAAAACATTCTCTTATTGTATATAAGATCGAAACGATTTTAAAACCTACAAATTTCTTTTAAGAAAAAAAGCTAAAAATATAGTATTAATGTTTATAAATAGCAAAATCATTTTAAATAAGAAAAGTACTATTATGCTCTAATACAAAATACTTAATAATACAGTAAATCCAATTATATTGACTAATTGTTTTCATTTTAAAAATCTTTCAATTAAGTTACTTTTTAAATTAAAACTTTGAAATATAAATATATATATAAGATTTAATACAAATAAAAACGATCTAAAAATAATAATAAATACAAAATCTCAAATAATCTTTTAAATTAATTAATACTTTTGTATTTAATTGATTAATAAACTTAAAGTTTTTAGTACTTTTCCAATTATCTTTTTATTCATAATAAACTTAACACTAAAACCCATAAAAGTGTAGTATTACTGTTTTAGGCATTTATTACTTTAGAATGTTAAAAATACTTAAAAAGTAATTAAAAAACTTCTAGAACAAGATTTAATTATTAATAGGAAAGAAAACATATACAAACCATATAAGCTAGAAAAATTGTATTGTATTTGCTGCAAAGATATTGAATATTATGCTACAAAACTATTTGAAAGAATAAATATAGATATAATTAAAATTTATTTAATCGAAATAAATGGTTTCGAATAAGCAACCTTATTTATAAATGAAGCAACTAAAGAATGTATTGTTTTTATTTATAAAAAAAAAGGTAATGCAAAACAAGTAGTGCATTTAATAAATAAACACATACAAATTTAATATAAAGTTACAATTAAATTATAAAGATTAAACAAAAAAAACAAATATAAAGGAATTATTGAGTTTAATTGTATAATTAAACAATCAGATTCATTATTAAAATTAACCATTTCCTTTACTTTTAATCAAAATGGTATTTCAAAACGTTCAATTCGCTTAATTTTGGAGAAACTATATTTTACTTTTATTAAGATAGGTATTCCTTTTATATTTTAGTTAGAACTTATTAAAAAAATAATTTATATTATAAATTGTACAACAATTCATATACTTCCTGAAGGAATTATATTATACAAAGTTTATATAAATTATATTAAGCCTAATGTTAATAACCGTCTAAATGTTTTTCATTTAAAAATACTAGGGAATATTATATATATTCATATTCCCAAAGAAAAAAAAATTATTAGTAACAAATTTGCCCTTAAAGTTGAAAAAGGAATATTAATAGGTTTTAAAAGCAATCATATATATAAAGTATATATTCTAATTTGAATTAGGAATAAAATCGTTAAATTATTAAATGTTCGGTTTAATAAGTTAGGCTTTATTACTGATTTAATTGAAAATAATAATAGTTATTAAAGCATTAAAGATAGTATTAAAAATAATGATTTGATATTTATAAATGGTTTCATTTATATCCAATTTAATAAATTAATTATAGAAATTAATAGATTATTAAAAGCAATTAATAAATATACTAATTCAAAAAACAAAGATATATTTAATCAAATTAATATCGATAATATTCTAGAAATCATTTTTGAATTAAAATGTAATTAAAGATATTTAAAAGGATTCAAAAACAAAAGCAAAATCCAAGAATCTCAAATTAGAATATTTAAACAAAAATATACTATTACTTTTAATATTTATACTATAACATTTAATAATTTTAAAAACAATTCTAAGATATTTAACAAAACAATGAAATCATTAAATAAAAAGTATTGAATAAAGTTTATCAAAGTTGAATATTAGTTTATATTAAATAATAGAATATTCAAATTGATTAAAAAATCCAATATTATTAATATTAAAATCTTATAAACTAAACATGTTTTTCGATATAAATATAATAAAGAAGAGCAAATAATTAGATACAAGATTAGATAAGTAGTTTATAGCTTTGAATAACAATATAAAAAGGATTTCAATTAAACATTTATAAAAGTATGCAAAAACCTTTTATAGAAGATAATTGTAGTGTTAGCAGTCAAATATAATTTTGAATTATAATAAATAAATACGATTACAATATTCCTTAATACTATTATGTTAAGGGATTTATCAATTTATATAAAAATGTTACTATATTAAAAACAAAACAAAATAAAATTTAGATAATCCAAAAAAAACAAGAATAAAGTTATTTAAATATATTTATTATTAAAAGCTTTATACAAGTTAAAACAAGTATTAAGATAATAACAAGAAATACTAAAAATTGCTTTTCTTTAATTTAGTTTTATTCTATTAAAAATTAACAATTATATTTACATTAATAATACTACAAAAGTTATTGTTACTATTTATACCAGGGGCCTGCGAGCCCCCGGACCCCTTGCTTTTCGAGAAAGTCTAATTTGGGCTTAGTTTTATTATAAATTTTATTAAAGTTTATATTATTTATATTATTTATATTAGCTTGCAGGCTTAAAGTCGGCTTGTTTTTTATTATTATAATATTTATATTATATCCTATTGTTTTTAATTTTAATATATTAGTATATTAGTATATTAATATATTAGTATATTAGTATATTAATATAGTAGTATAGTATAGTAGTATAGTAGTAGAGTAGTATAGTAGTATAGTAGTATAGTAGTATAGTAGTATAGTAGTATAGTA
>NGKG01000006.1:1423535-1447549 GCA_002162505.1 Myriosclerotinia scirpicola | reverse complement strand
ATTTGAATAGCCCGTATTGATATTAGTATATATAGATTTTCTTTTATTATTTTATGTATTTTATTAAATTAGTAATGTTGATTTAAATAATAATTCAAAATGAGGAAGCTCGGACCATTTTCTAGATTTAATTATGACCAATTAGAACGCTCAAATCGCATACCATTAAGCGAGGAGTGAAATTTTCTACGTCCCTACACCGGAAATACGTTACCCCGCACCCGGACAGCAAGAATATATATGTCGGGCAAGCCGACAATTAACAATTTCTTAATTATAAAAAGAATAAAGGAATATACAATTTTTAAAATTAATTTTATAAAAATATTCAAAATAAAAAACTTAAGCTTTGTTTTTTATTTTTTAAATATTAAAATTAATTAAAATAAAACTAATAAAACAATCACTTTTTGTTAAAATTTATATATTCAAAAAATTCTTTTTAAATTTGAATTTAAATATTACAAAACTAAAACTATTTTAATAGTTTTTAAAATAATAGAAAATATAATTCTAAATAATAAAGTTATAAATAAATAATTTATTATATTATATTAATTTAAAATTAAATTTTTTAGTTTTTTATATATTAAAGTTAATATCACTTATATAATAAGTTTATTTTGTTGATTTTTAATTAATCCTTCAAAAATCTATATAAAGTATTATAATTATATTTTTAGATATTTAGTTAGAATTATTAACTATGTTATAGTTTATAATAAAAATAGTGATAATATTATTAAAAATTATTTAAATTTAAATTATACCAAAGATTTCTTTTTTAAAAGAAATATTTCCAAATATGTTTTTTTTATATATAAAAAAGTAATTTTTATATAATTTAAAAAATAATTAATTATAACTTTAAATTCAATAAAATTAAAATATTATGGTTTATACAATTTTTTTTAGAAAGCTTTATGAATTCAGCAATTTTTGATTGAATTAGAAGTAATTGAATATGCTATTTTAGAATCTAAAAAGATTAGGATTATTAGAGATAATTAAGATAATCTAGTTTTTATTAAAAATTTCAAAATCTATTAAAAGATTAAGTATGTAGCAATTAAATATTATTACATTCAAAAACAAATTATACAAAATTATATAGATTTATAGTTTGTTTTAACAAATCAATAAGTTGTAGATAAACTAATAAAAACACTTTTACCTATTAAATATATCAAATTTATTAAAATATTATATATAAAAAAGTTTTAGGATAAACAAATTTATATATTAAAAGTTTAAAATATTTCAATTGATAATAAAGAAATATATTAAATAAAAAGAAATAGATAATAACAAAAAATATTTAAAAAAAAAAGAATTTTGTTTATTATATTTATATACTATTTATATTATTAATTAAAAAATATATTAGAAATAATCAGTAATTGTATTGTATAAAGGTTAAGCCTAATTAGATTTAATATCTTTTTTTGTTTGAATTAAATATATAAGTTTATACAAAAAAGTCTAACTTTTTTATCTTTTTCAATTAATCAATTAAGTGCTATTGAACCTACCCTTACCTATTTTCAAGCCATTCCACGTGAAACTAATCAGGAACGTCAACAATAAGTATTAAAATATTATAATAAATCTATTACTCCCAACTATTACAAAATACTTGCAATTATTTATAAAACATTAACTAGAACAATTAGATATTATTTCAATCAAATTAGAAAAAACAAATCTCTAAAGAAATCTATTAAGGGGCTTATTAAAGTTGTTATTTTCAAAATAAATTAAGCAATAAAGAAGGTTTATGATAAACTATTATGGCTATATTAAAACAAAATTATAAACTTTTTTTAAAAAGTATTTAATATAGAAGTATACAAAGTAATAATATATAATATATTTAAAAGAATTAAATTTATTCAAAAGTAATTGGTTGTAGAAATGGTTTAAAGGAATGTAAAGTTTAGGGATAATTAATTAAATAAAATGTAATATTTTAATTAAAACTAGATTATTTGTATTAATAAATCTGGTAGTGATAATTGTATTAAAGATTGTAGATATAGATATAATTAATAAAGGATTAAAGCAAGAATAAAAAAATAGTTGATAAATCGTACAAAAGTTTCTGTGTTATTAATATATATTATTAAGAGGTATATTATATCAAGAACTTTTTATGGTATTTGCAATATAGATTTCTTTTTCGATTTTATTATTAACGACATTTTGCTTTTGTACAATTTATATTCTAATTTATAGTTTATTATTATAATGGATAATATATTAGTTTACTATACTTGTATATAAAAAATTGAAAAAGTAGTAATAAATAAAAAAGTTATAGTTAAATATTTTCCATTATATTTTTCTAATCTTTACTTTATTGAGTTTAGTTTCGGTAATCTAAAAAGCTTTATATATTAGTATTACTATTCAAATTAAAATAGATTTTTAAGTTATTAATTGTTTTTGGAATGGGCTATTAAAGAGAGTTATATAAATACAAAAGTAGTTAAAAAAGCTAAGGTACATTTTTTAAATTGTAGAATATATTTATAATATTGTTTATTAATATATTTAAAATACTTTATTTATATAATTGTTAATTATTATAGTTTTTAGATTATTAAATTATAATAAAATACAAGTATTTTTTTCAATTATTTTTTTGTATTTAATTTTAAAAGTATATTATTTACTTTTATTTATTATTAAATTTTATAATATATTTTAAAAGTATTTATTTACTTTTTAATATTTATAATAATCCTAATAGGAATACCTAAAAATAGCTTAAAATCAACAATTTTTAATTGCTTTAATATAAAAAACTTTTTATGAATTAGTTTTATAATTTCTTTAATTATTTTTTTTGTATAAAATTTATAATCTTTTTATTTAACTAAATATTATATTATTATAGTATTTATAAATCTTTATATATATAAAAAAGAAATAATATAAAATTAAATGTAAATATTAAAGTAAAAAAAAAAGCTTTATTAAATTAATAAAATAACGGATTAATTGTTTTGGTAATAGAAGTAAGATGGTAATATATATTAGTAATATTATAAAGGGAATTATAGAAGTTATTATTATTACAAAATAAGTAAATAAATATTAATAATAAAAACAATAGTAGGAGTAAGAGTAAAAGTTAAAATAGGCTTTTTCTTTTTTTTAGTTTTTTTATTGCTATGTGTTTTTATTGTTTGTAGATTTTTGTTAGTAATCTATTCTATTATTTATTTGTAGAAGGGTGAATTAATTAATACATTTTTTTTTTATAAAGAATATATTTAGCTTATTTAAATTGCTTATCAAGTAATATTATATAATGTTGTTTTTTGCTAAAGATTTAATAATAATAATTATAATTAGAGTATTTACGCTTTTTATATTTTTAATACTTAAAGATAATTAAATATAGCTTTTTTGTTTTAAAATTATTATACTTTTAAATATCTATTTTTTTTAATATATATTTTATAATTGTATTATATTTAATTTGTTTTTTTTTTTTATATTATTTTTTACTTTAAAGCTTAAATTAAACTTTGTTTGGTAGATATTTTACTTTTTAATTTTATTTAAAAGCTTTTCTATAGGAGGAATAATTGTTTACTTTTTAGGATAAACAAAATAAACTTTTATTTTAATAATATTAAAGTTTTTTTTATTATTATATTTTTATAAATGTAAATTACAAAATACTTGATTTCAATATAATTAATACTTTATTTGAAACTTTGTTTAATTATTTTTTGATGGGTTAGTATAAATAATTTATTTTAATAAATATAGTTTATTTTTTATTAATATATGTTTAATATTTATTTATTTATTTACTTTTGTTTGTAGAGTTTTTGTAAAATTGTTATAATCCTTTTGTATGGTATTATTAATATTAATTGTTTTGTATAATAATTTATAAACTTTTTTATTAATATATTAATCAAAAGTAAATCGAATATATATTGGATGTGTATAATTTTTTATATTAAAATTAAATAAAAGTTTAGGAGAAGGGGAAAGATTGATATAGTTTAAAAATATTAGAAATAAAAAAGATAATTTTAATAGTATTAAGGGATAATAATGTTAATAATTTTTAGGGAGGAGAAGAGGTTTTTTTGATAATAATAAAAATAGTAAAAACTTTATTATTTTTTATTAAGCTTTTTATAAACTTAATACTTTTTAGAGAAAAGTTTTTGGATTTTAAAAAAATAAAAAGCATTTGCTATTTTGTTTAAGTTTTTTTATTAAACTTTCAAATACAAATAGTTTTTTTAGTAAAAAAAAAAATGCTAAAGTATTTTTTTTAGTAAAACGTTTTGATTTTTTAATACCAATTATAATTTTTATTAAATATTATATAAATTAAAGCAATAATAGTAAAGTTATTAGAAAATGTTTAATTAATTTGTAATTAAGATTTCTGTTTAGAGCAGAAATCATACAAGAACATAAAAGTCACGTTTTGGAAGCTAGTTATTAAATTGGGTGTAACAAAAAAGCTCAGAATGGAAACTTCGGGTACCTTCCCTCAATATTATTACTTCAGGGCTACTCATAAAATACTGGACATGAATCAGTAATAATTATCTCACACAAAACCTTACGTGAAGTGGTCAGTCTACATTCTTTTCATTTTGTTCTTCGCGACTACTCTCCGTACGTCATTCCAAGAGACTCGCGCAAAATCAAATACGAAATTTTATCAAGATTCTAGTCCAACTGGTGATAGATCATGGCTTAATACGGATGGGGATGTTGCAAGAATGAAAACCACACACATTTAGTTGTGTGCAAGCTCCCACCACACATCAGGAATAAATGTAAAGCATAATATAATAGTGTCCCATGAGGGACTGGTATGAATATGGGTCTATAGAAGCTAGCTGTACTCATCAAGGCTGTCGTCTTTGCGCTCGCACTGCCAGGAAAGAGACATGTACTACAGGCCGAGAAGAGTTTAGTACTGGGTAACTGGGTAAGAAGCTGCTTATAGAGCACAACACCCCTATCTAGGATTTATTATCTAGAAATCGGATCTGAATGATCATTGACCCAATACCATGGTTACTAGTATATTGAACCTCTATGAGAAACTTCTAGGCCGTGAATATAAGCCGAAGTCAATATACAACCAGAAAGAAGGCCCTATCTCATACTATTCAAACTTACGCTCTCATCTGCACAAATCTTGACCAGAATATGTTTTCTCATATTCATACATTTTTCTTATGTTCTGAGAGTGCAGTCACCTCGATCTACTGGGAAAATATTGATGAACCAAACGTTTTTAATTGTCACTATACTGATAAACTACTAAGACGACTTTGGAATATTTTTGCTTTACCATTTGGTGGTGCTTCTTATACGATAATGTGGAGCAGAAGAAAGGTATATATGACTTCTTTGTTTATTATTTTAGTAATACTAGACGGTAGTTTTACTTCACTTGAGGCGTGCACATTGATCGGAGGAATATTTATAAGAAAATAGAATCATGATATTTTTTTTTTAGTTTTATTTCAAGTTTAAAGAAAAAGAGCTCTAAAGCACAATGAAAAGAAATAAGGGAAGGTTTTACTCACCAGGAGTTGTTAAGGGTCGAGGTTTTCGTCAGAATCCACAACCAGCCAACCTCAGCTACCAAGAGTCGTGGAACCAAAATTGAGTCTCAGGGCTGGGCACCCTACCCTACCTGCGGGTATTTGGTGTCATGGGGTAGTATATAGTCCGGGTTATACCCCGGGTTACTTCGGGTATACCCTACCCAGTGCCCAACCCCAATGAGTCTCGGTGTGGTAATTGCACCGCGGCCTTTTCTTCTTCTTTGAAATCATCCCGCAGTCCTCGCAGACTCCTTTTTTTGCACCAGGCCGGATAAAGACTTTCGGAACTTTGAAATGAGAACCTGCTCTCATGTGTTCGAATTCATTATGAGCTCTTTCGAGTTTGAACATCCTCAAGATCACCTTCTTCAATTCATCTCGATAGACCAGCGAATCAAGCTTATGGGGGTACTTGCAGTCGAAATCTTGAACAATGAGTTCCTCAAGATCTTGAAACATAAAATTCATGAACATGCCCATGTAGTGTTTCAAATTTTCATCTCTCATGTGGTATTTCGAGTTGAGATCTTCACCACGAAATGTTCGTGGCGTAATTTGAATTCTCTTTACAGCCCAAGGGCGGATGATCCACTGCCAACGTTGGTTTGGGTCACCACGCCAAGGTTGCGAATCTTCAGCAAGGGGCACATCATTTACCATGAGTTGTTTTTCCGCTTCATGGTCCAGTAAATCCCACGCGAGGAGAGAATCGAAACAAAGTATGTCTCGGTCTGGATTGAAAGGAACGATCCCCTGCATCAAACTGAAAGGAATAGACGATGGTGAAGGGCCGAGATTTTCGGGTCAAGTGTTCCACCATTCGGGGTTTGAGCGAACTTCTGGTACAAGTGCGATGTCTTGGTAGTGCCTAGCGACTTCGTCTCTACTCTCTCGGCACGAACAAAATGCATCAGGCATACCGAAAGGGGACTGAGATCTTTTCCAATCATAGCCCCTGCGATCTACCTCCGTAGGCTCTCTACAATACTTCTCTTTAATCAATCGTGGAACTGCAGTGAATCCCCAGATTATACGTCTGATCTCCAATGGGAGTTGAGGAAAAGGGGTAAATTCTGTAAGAGTTTGAGTTTGCTGAGTATTAGTACGCTTGATTTTGACCTCGACGTCCAGCGTCATGTCGGCCATGTCTTGGAAGGAATCCATTAGTGATTCTTGGGTGATACTAAGGGGTGTTTCTCTACGTATTACTTGTTCTTACTTTCAAATAAGTTCTTAGTAATTGAGTAGAAATGTGTTGATGGTTGAAATGTAAACGGAAAAAGATATTGATTTTTATATATCAAATAAGATGTTTGTCTATGATTGTTTTCCTAGTGAATCGCTCTTGTTTCACTAGATTTAATTATAAAATATATAATTTTTAAAGAAAATAAATATAACAAGTAAAAAAAGAGTTAAATACTAGTAATTGAAAAATGTTTAATATTAAACAGATAATAGACTGATTATATATAGAATATTACGTTTAGATTTGGTATCTATTCAATCTATAAACCCGGTCTAGATAATCATTAACTCAAATTACTAATATATTAAAGCTTTATAGAAACCTACTACGTTCCTTCTTTATAAACATTTCAAACCATCCTCCTACAAGCTCATGCTAATCTGAGTTTTATATTTAAAAGACTCACCCTCAATCTTGCCCGGGGTACTATTTCATCATCATTCAATTTTCTCTTATTCTAGGCATGCAGTTAACGAACTCACTTTCGCCGAACAGATATTACGGGATAAACTAAACGCTTCCCAATCATAACTATTTTAAACTGAGCGTGTGTTTTACGTGTTTTTAACTCACTGCTTGATATTATTCACGGTCAGGGAAGTACAAAGAAATGGACGTAGGATATGTTGTTTGGGTATCATATAGTTAGAAGGAAATTTTGTTTCACTTGAAGCATGTAAATTGAGCGAGAGGATTTATTCACAGAAATATGAATTTTTATTTTTTATTTTAAATGTATTTTTTATAAACAAAAGTTATAAAGATAACGGACGAAAAACAAAATGGAAATGTCACTTACCAAGAGTTGAAGCGGTGCGCTTCGAGCAAATCGAACTTTTCTCAAAGTTGGAAGTCAGCAAACCAGTCAACAAGCATGTTGTCGATGGCTCGTTGCTGCGTTTTCTTTTTCCTGTCTTCTCTGAGTTGTCTGAGATGTTGTTTCAGCTTTCTGTTTTTCTTTTCTTCTTTGAGTCTTTTGGAAAATACCCCACAATCTTGACAGGCGATTGCCGTTTTTGCACCCGGCCGAAGTGTGATTTCTGGAATTTTGAATTCAGGCCCTTTTCTCATGCCTTCATATTCATTGTGAGTCCTCTCCAATCTGAACATCTTCAGTAATAATCCCTTCCAATTGTCTCGAAATTGCTGCGTTTCAAAGATGTGTCTGTGGGGAAACTTGCAGTCGATATCTTGAACGATGAATTCTTCGAGGTCTTGGAAAACAAAGCCAACGAAAACGTTATGGTAAATACAATCCCAGCCCGTTCTGATAATCGGAGCCCCATCTTCCCCCCATATTTCTTCTGCCGAAATAAGCGATCGTGACGTTATTTGAATTCTTTTGACAATGGAAGGGTTGATGAGCCATGGTCTGTCAAATGTATCTGGATATTGCCGACGACGCCAGGGCTGTCTTCCCGCAGGTATTGGTATGTTCCATTGAAGAAAGCCATGTTCTGGTTTCAAGTCGTTGAAGCTACTTGAGGGTACAGTGATGAGAGAATCAAAGCTGAGAATATCCTGATCTGGATTGAAAGGAACAGAGGGTCCGAATTCGATGTACGGTGGATCTGGAGCACGAAAAACTTCACGACATGCGCCGCTTTTGTCACCAAATTGCTGATAGTATCGAGTGATTTCTTCCTTACTCTCAACACAGACCTGATAAGAAGTAGACATGCTAGAGCAAGGTATGCTATCCAACGGGCACCAAGACGGTGAGAACTGTGGCAGCTTGTGCTCACGTGGCATTCGACAAAACCTATCTTCGACCAGACGTGGAACAGCAGTGAGACGCCAAATTTTCAATCTAAGCTCTTGTGGGAGTCTAGAAAAAGGTTTGAATTCAGCGAGACCTTGAGATGATGGTGTCGGTACTTCGGATTGCTGAGTATCGGTACTCTTACCTTCTTCAACATCAAAGACCGGGAGCATGTTTGACAATTCTTGAAAGGTATCCATGAATTGCTGTCGTTTTAGATTTTTAATTTTGACTTCGAAGTTGACGTCCAGCGTCATATTTACCAAATCTTGGAAGGTATCCATTTTGAGGGATGGAATTTGGTTGAGTTGAGTCTGATGAGTCCGAATCGTAGGTATTTATTCTTGATAACCGTTCTTGTTTTTGAATGAGTATTTGGTGATTTTATAGATGATATAAGAAAATATTCTGATCTTCATATATTACATAATCAATTGTTATTTGATTGTTTTTCAAATGAATAGCCTTTGTTGACATTGTTCTATTTCCCAAGATTGAAGCGAAGAAGATGATTGTTCCAGTGAACAAAGAAAGGCCACTTATAAACAAGGTACAATATTACATTAGCCACAACTCAGGGACATTTTTATCAGGTCGTGAATAGACTATTACTTTAACCGTGATTGCAAGTATACTATATACGGCTGCTTTCCAAAAGTTTCAGTCTATTTCATCCTCACAACACTGTAGGCAAAGTACAGATACTACACAATCAGAACGTAAATCCAATTGGCCGAATTATAATAAGCGAGAAACAAAGATAACAAACAAAGTGTTCTACTTATTAGTATACAGTAGTACAACGATAGCGTGTATCAAAGTTTTAATATAACAGTTCGTATATATGAAAAAATAATTATAACATTTCCAATATTATTAATATTGAATATTATTAAGAATATATTAAGATATAGGAATCTGATTTGGAATATTATATTAAATCTAGAATGTATATAGAGTTTGTAGAATTCCAAGCCTATTTTGGGTATGCCAAATGAGATTCCAGTATTTTAGTATATTTCTAATAGTATTCAATATTACTACTATATTACATATCTCCAGTAATATTGGAGTTCAATACTATGTATATACATAGATTTCAATACGGGAAATTCTAAGTAGAACACTGATAACAAAGGCCATTTAGAAAAGGAGAAAAATAATTCTGCGTTGCGATTCGATAAACCATTCTACCCGAAAATCCCCCAACAAAATTTATTTTACCAGAGATCCCCACGGAGATCCCCTTCAGAAACATCTTAGCTTCCAAAAGAGATGCACCCCAAGCCAGTATATTGGTATAGATGCACACTCCAGGCTCGATAAATCTCTAGTCCACTGTAAGAATTGGCACTTATGCTCGAATCGAATTATTCATGTCAATGAGTAGATTATTTCACTTGATTTGTCGCATTGAGATTGCATGTGCTGCAATTGATGGGTTAAAATGAATTGTCATTTGTGCTATCTTACAATTAGTGGGAGAAATGGACGAACGCCTTGAGAGAAAAGAAAATTATTGAGGCATTATTAATCACTGTAGAGCCTCAACTATGCCTTTTCGTCGGACTTCTCATCTTAATTCCCCTCGCCTTAACTTTGGCTCAGGCTTTCACACGACAGACTTTTCTTTGGTTTAGATCCTCAAAAAGGTCGTTTGTTTTTCAAATATTTGATTGGCACCGAGTTGGTAATTGTATCACTTGATATCAGAATTAGGATAATGCAATGAAGAAGAAGACAAATTAAGGAAAAAAAGACGGATCACAGTAGAAATGAGTGTAGGGAATGTAATTTAAATTTTCCTTTTACAAGGGTGTTAACATGGCTTTCAATTCCTTTGCTAGAAAACGAGATATTTATGAAAAGGGGGTTGAAGATTGCCGGAATCTAGATTGATGAATGTAATGAGGAAATTATAAGATGAACTACATCCTACTAATTGTCATCTGGTCCATACGAACGCTGTCTATCATATGCAATACAATCATCGCATCTATCTAGTCCTCTCCTCTGGGAGCGAATAATGACGATAGGAATCCCGACATCCGGGTAGCGCTGATGTTCCTCTTGGAAGAATTTCTCGATTTCCTGATGAAGGTTTTCGGCAAACACAACATCCGACAACCTGTGGGCGCTCTGGTCTTCTGAACTACAACGAGGGTCCTCGACAATGAAGTGTTTCAGATTTTGGAAAGGAAATGGACTCTTTTCATGCCACCCTGGCCGTTGCTGAAGGCAGGATCCACGCGGGATTGAATGATGTGCAGGAGACACAATGATACCCGGAATGATATTGGATGGCATCGTGATGGCTTGAATATGCTTCACGTCGTCACCAAGTTCTCTGACCATGTCAAACATATGCCTTCGGCTCGTGAAATAGCGGGAATCTACCCGATAGTTGAACAACATTGGTGGGGAAAAGAGTGGCACACTTCTTGGTTCCCAGATATTTGGATAGAGGGCGTTTCCCATCGCACGACCCTCTCGGTTGATTTGAAGGGTGATGGGATAATTTTCCAAGAGTCTGTAATCGTACACACGTGTTAGTTCTCTAGTTTCTGATCCCATGGGTGCTCGCCAGATCAAACGTCGAACATCAACGTTTTGGCTGGCAAAGAGACTCAACTCTCCCTCACGACGTAGATTATCCTGACGACCCATACAACTTCGAATATCGTCGTATTGTTTGGTAAAGAGACTCAAATGAGTCAACTCCCCCTCCAAACGGCGAATCTCGTCGTATTGTTTGGTAAAGAGACTCAAATGAGTCAACTCTCCCTCCCAACGTCGAATCTCGTCCTGTTGCCTGGTAAAGAGACTCAAATCTCCTTCACCATCCACAACTTCCTCAATAACTTGTTCATGAATGGCAAGGGGAGTGAACTCTTCCTGAAAGAGACTCAAATCTCCCTCATGACGTCGATCATCCTCATGATGACTGGCAACGAGACTCAACTGTCTCTCACAGTTCTCACCGTCCTCAATAACTTCGTGAACCTGTGACATTTTGAAAAGATCTGAGAAGATGATATTGGGTAGATTGCTTAGTTTTCGAACGTATTATGATAGATATTTGGTGACTGTTGATAGTTGCACGGTATTTTAAATTTTTTGTCATTGATTACAAATTGGAATATGAGCTCCCTCGGGGGAAAGAGGTACGGTATTTGTACGTTTCAAAGATTTCGAAAAATATCTATTGTGTGGAGTACGAGGTGTTGTTCAACACCTGTTCAACATCTGTTCAAAGAACGAATCCCAGCTTGACCTTGGGGCAAACACTTGCAAGCGCATTCAATCACACCCTATGATGACTCTAGAGCCTAATCATGGGTATATCGCACTGACTTTAAAATCAAAAATATTGCTAGACACGAGGGCGCTATATCCCGTGAACTGCGAAATAGTATTGAACCAATTGAACCAATCAACTTCACACAAAACAATATCTGAACAGAGGCCTACCATTGTACCGCTGGCCCTGACTATTCGTCTGCTAAATCTTCACAAACTTTACTTGATTAACAATAGACAATTCTCTGTTGTGATTGTGGATGAATTAGACCAATCAACAACAGGTATGGTCTTCTTGATATTTTATAATTTTGATGGACTTGATTATGCGGTTTAGCTTTTTCATTACAAAGCTTGGCCATCACATATCACAGTGAGGAATATGAAGGCTGATTTGATATCTCAGTCTTCTGTTCTATATCTGATCATGAAGAACGGAACAATGACTTTCCGAGGGTATAAAAGCCGAACATACCTCAAAAGAATCCATTTCTTGTATTTCCAAAGTCATAAATCTGAACATATCACAGTAAAAGAAAACAGCAGATTAACAAAATGGCACCAAATACCGAGGAATCAATCAAGTCATTTGACTTTGTCAAAGAGATGGACTCACTTTGTGAGATGTTTGAGAATTTGACAATCCAGACAAAATTCGATACGTTCACCTGCTTTCCAAAGCTTCCCATAGATGTTCAACTCAAGATCTGGCAAGAGGCCATCGCAGAACCTGTTGTCCATGAGCTGAAGTGGATGATGAAGAATGTGAAACAGCCCATAATCCCCGAGATACTTTCCGGCATCAATTGGTTGAGCCATGATGAAGCTAAAAAAGTTTACAAGAGACTAACTCACGATAGTTTCATGCCACTAACATATGGTGGTGACATGCCAGCAGTATTCTTCAATACCCAATATGACTCTGTGTTGATGAGGAACATTAAGGAACTAAATATTGCGGCAAAGGCCACACAGGAAGAGGTTGTGACATCTATCCAATGTTCTCCCAGAATTTGCCACTCTGGGAACCCCGTCAGAGTCTTGACCATAGATATGTACTTGCAGCAAGTGTGCAAAAGAGGCTTCCCATACCGCCACTTGGAAAGGTTCATTGTCCAAGACCTGCAGTGTTCAAGAAAGCATCGACTGCAAGATATCAAAAAGCAATTGCTCTGCAAAAAGGCGATTATGCAATATTTCTACGAACAACACTGTAAGTACCCTATAGTTTTGATCCCAAAGGTCTTCATTAGGGTTCCTCCAATGGGTAGCGAACTGTGCCACGAATGCAAGAAACTTGATGTTTGGTACAGACTATCTAAACATAGAAGAAAGTTTACACCGGTCGACCTTATCAATCAGCAAGAATTCGTGCCTCAACAATTCTTGAACGAAAGCAAGGCGGTCCAGACAACTTTCAAGTATCGCAAGTATCCTGAGCCTAGGCTAACTTCGTCGCGGTAGAAACGGACAGGTAGACACTTGGAAATGCATGTAGTCCACGCACACATAGCTCATAAAATATGAATGAATCATTCCAAAAAAAACTTGACAATTAACTCTCAGAATGCATTGTAAGACCAGTGACACTAATATTATCTATTCAAACAAACCCAAAGATTAAATCCCAAAGTGTATCGACATCAGTGACTATAAAAATGCCCGACATTATCATTATGATATTAGTGTTTCTAATGTAAGTAAGAAGTAGCAAGAGAATGGACGAACTGAATTAGGCGCTCTATTCGAACTATCGAGATAGAGGGGTAAACTCGAGTTGCAATCTAATCATCCCAGCATCTCTCTACCTATTTTGCATCAATGTGAACAAAAATAAAAATGTGCTGTGCTTGAATAATATTGTGACTGTGAGATGAAATAAATGAATATACGAAGTATATATACACGAGGTCCTCACCGCGCTTGCACCACACCCGAAATTTCAACCAGCCGGTCTGAGCTTATTACTCTTGGCGTTTCTTTGATCCTTTGACTTTATCATCTCGTTGTTCCTATCAAACGCACCCAAATCAAATAATTTTGACCGTAAAGGATTGATTTGGGACGGAAACTACCTGTACAGTCTTGTACTATGAGTGCGACACCGAACCTCCATCGAAGAAGAAGAACACAGCTTGCGAAAACCCGGTAGCGATGAATGGTTATTCGAATGGCAAGGAAAAGGAGAAGGATCGATATTTACCAGCGAGGAGGAAAGGAGGAAAGTCGGGAAAATGGCTTGACGTTGTGGCGTACGGAGGGTTTAGTGCATTGTTGGCTTTGATCTTGAAATATGCTGTCTCAGGTCAATATTGGAACCTGAACTTCTTTTTGCTGGCGCTTCAGGTATGTTCATTGAACACAATGCTTCCTTCATGTCTTGTGAGAATGCGCAAACTGATCTTTGGATTTGAATAGTCAGGATGTGCCATTGCAGTAATATGGTTATTGAAAAGGAGCGGATATCTAAAAGAAATGGCGGGGCTGGAGTTACAAAAAGCAAAGACTTGTACGTGTTGCGCGACAAGCATGCCGAGAATAGCAGATGCTAACGAGAAATCTATTTACAGGGCTTCCTCTATCGATATTACTCCTTGTGTCAAATTACATATCTTATAAAGCGCTTCAATGTCTATCGTTACCAACATACATACTCCTCTCCACTACGACCATCTTCACGGTTCCTTACGTCGACAGCCTTCTATTCGGAACGCCAATACCCCCATTTGCGTTTAAATCATACCTTTTGATATTCGCCGGCATCATTATATCGGTGATCACGGAAAATGCGCATGCAGAAGCAAGCTATGGGGACCGACGACTTGAGCAAACATTGGAGCCTCAAGACCCTGTAATGATATTATTTTTTGGATATATTTTCATGGTTGTACATCTTGCACTATACAGTACATATGAAGCTTGGAAGGCAAAGGTTGTGCCGCATCTCAAATTTGGTCAATGGGATAGTATGATTTTCCTCCTCGTGAGTTTGGGAACAGGCTTGCTAATATGTCCTAGTTTTCCTTTATAACCATGTTCTTATGTTTATCGTCGCATCGACTCTTTCCTTTATCATCGAAGATTTCTCGGACGAAAACATGAACGATTGTTTCCCATCTTCCATTCGAAAATCAACTATCATGGCCATAATGTATACCTGCGTGGGAATATTCCCTATATTATTCTTCTCCACATCGGTTGTCCGTAAATCTTCACAAAACTTTCACTCGATAGTGGAAGCCTCGAGTAAAATGGTATTAGCTTTACTGGGATTGTACATGTATTCGCATCCGATCAATTTAGCAAGTATATCAGCCATTGTAATTGGATGCTCAGGAGGGATTTTAGGAGCGTGGTTGGAAGGTAGACATCAGCAGGATGTAAAAGGGAAAATGGCTCTTCCTGTATGAGGCTTATCACTTGTGATATAGAAGCTATACACGCAATTATTAATATTACAAATGGGAGCCAGGCGTTTGGAATTGGTGCTGGGTGTTGTATACTTTTAGTATAAAAACTACTTACTATATCACATATTGAATATAAATCAGATGAATGGTTGGAAGCGGCACATTTTACTCTTCCTCGGACTGCCACTTAATGATATCATAGAGGTAGAATCGAAAGAAATGTTGACTACCTACCTAGTAGGTACCATAGTTTCAATATCATATCCTGCCCCATCGGAACTCTTTGATAGCCGAATCTATCCGTGCCGAAAAAGATCCCGAGATAACCGGGCTGTAACATACCCAGGCACCCAATTTCATTCTTTTGTATAATACTAGATGGATACCTACCTAGTACCTCTTGCACGTATTATACCTCTGCATCAAAATAACCACCCGCTTCAAAAACACTCATATCCTGCACAGTAAATTTTTGGACATGCAAGGAAAATCAATCCTATCGACCTCACCGGGAGCTCACCGGGAGCTCTTCCTTCCCAAGTAAGGTTAAATCTTCCGCTTTTCTTTCACATACTAGGTATGTAATAGAAGTTTAAGAGGAAGAATATCTCGTCCTGGATTAAATGGATACTGCGGGCTATTATTATATTATATTATATTGTCTAAATATATCTGATAGACCTATCTACATACCTATATATATACAACAAGACCTTCCATTTCCCAATATCCCAAGACTCCATTTCGAGAGTACTACCTACTAGGTATAGGTACCTACATATAAACAGCCAGCTGCCAATCGCCCCCCCAAAAAATATCCAAGCTGTATGGATTTAATTTCTACATACGCTTTATCCGTAATCCATTCACAATGATATGTAATGTCCTCGAGCTTCTGCTCGTGGCGTATGAAGGTGTTTTCAACATACTGGAAATTTACTCCGTACTCACTCTCCTTTACTTGTAGCTCATTAGTCTAACGGTCTCTTCTTTACCTTTGAAAAGAAACACTCCTAAGGGGTTAGTTATATAAGTGTTTCCTCTTAGGAGGTATTATGATATATTTCTATTTATAACTCGTATTCATTATTCAGGGTTATTGGATTGGATCTCGAGCATGATCGTTATTGTAGGTTTTCTTCTATAGAGAAAAAAGGAGTCGGGAGAAGAATTGCTAGGATTGGTGGGAAATGAGGCAGGAAGTCGAGAGGGGATGAGTTATTGGTGTGTTTTGCGTGGCGGACTTTCACTTTTACAATGTGACGCGGCGGTAAGCTTGTATATATATAATATGTGCATCTAACATTGCAATATGCCCATCACGTATATACATCCTGTCATCCTGTCATCCTCCCATCTACAAACCACCCCATTCATCATCCACCACAGAAACAAAAACAAACCAAAACACAAAACCAAAACATGCAACGCTAAAACCCCACGAGACGACAACACACGATAGCGCAAAACATTTTCGCGGTATAGTCGCTCTGTCCAATACGCCAATCCCAATGGTGGCGCAACGGCACTTCCATTGTTCGAATCTTCAAAAAAGTTCGATGTGATGAGCGCACCAAACGCCATGGGTATCCAAACCATACAATCAATCATGCAACCGTCGTACCTGGCATCTCTGCCTTACTTTCCTCGACTGGGATTTCTGGAGCTGAAATGTCCTGGGTCGACACTGCAGGTTTATCGTTCTTCAAAGCATCGACCTCGAAACTTTCCATGGGTCTCAATCCCCACCGGTTGAAAACGACAGAATCAACACCCCACCCAACAGCAGGTGTAGTCAACATTGTTTCTCCCGTGAAAACGGCATTGGCACCAGCCATAAAACACAGAACCTGCTGTTCCTCACTCAACTCTCCTCTTCCAGCCGCCAATCGGACAATTGTCTTTGGCATGACAATTCGAGCCGTTGCAACCATCCTCAGCATGTTCTCAAATTCGACTTTCTTGTTTCCTTCCAATGGTGTTCCCTTGATAGCCACCAGCATATTGACAGGAAATGATTCCGGATGCGAAGGCAATGTGGCTACTGTCTCCAAAAGTCCAATGTGATCGGATTTGTTTTCGCCCAACCCAAGAATTCCCCCAGTACATACGTTAATCCCCGCGTCCCTCACATTCTTAATCGTATTCAATCTCTCATCATAACTCCTCGTCGTAATAACCTTAGGATAGAAATCCCGCGACGTATCCACATTATGGTTGTACGCTGTTAATCCCGCTTCTTTAAGTTCTTGAGCTTGCTCCGCATCAATCATACCAAGTGTGACGCATACCTCCATACCCATTCCTCGGATTTCGCTGACCATTGTTTTTACATTTTTGAGATTTGTTTTGCGGCCTCGCATATCACGCCAGGCGGCTCCCATACAGAAGCGAGTGCTGCCATTATCTTTAGCGATGCGAGCGGCGGCAAGTACTGATTCGACGGAGATCATTTTAGAGGCTTTGAGACCAGTTTGGTAGCGGGATGATTGAGCGCAGCTGGGGATTATGATGTTAGCTTTGGTGACCAGCTACATGTTCAGGTGAATGAAAAAACGCAAATATGAAAACAAACAAACGTCACGAAATACAAAAAAATACAAATATAACACCAATAGATTCCCTCGAAAAACTCACTAAGAACAATCCTCCGAACAACCTCCCGTCTTAATATTCAACAGCGTACACATCTGGATAGCCCCCGGTATATGAAACTTCCTATGCACACTCCCCGCTCCCCAACATAATTCCATCAATGGCTTATCATAAATCTCTTTGATCTCTTCTCTAGTCCAATTGGTACGTGGTTCAGCTGCATTGATGGCATCTTGGTAGATGTCTCTTTTGTTTTGGATCAATGTTTCTGTAGCTTGAGGAGGAACGGATGATACCGTGCCATAGTTTCTGGATAGTGATCTGCTTTGGATGCTGATGGCAATGGCAGAGGGAGAGTATGATTTGGAGCGGAAAAGAGACAGAGAGCGGGATAGGGATAGGGAGGGCATTCTGAGGGTGGTCATGGTGGTGGGTGGAGTGGGGGTTTGAGGGCTTGATGTATGTATTTATGTATACACACTCTTCACTGCTTCAAAGGTATGTAAGAAAGAAGAAGTAGAAGAAGTAGAAGAAATGAAGGAAGTATTTCTTAAACTCAAGAGATCTTCCCCAAACCAAAACCAAGCTAACCTTCCTCAATCAACTAAGATTAAATCGTGACTCAACAACACACAAACCTTAATAGGAAGGAGACAAAGTCAGACAAGTCACACATAAATAACCCTCATATGAAAGGTGCACGCTAAATGAGGGGTTTATTTCTCACCCCCGGATAATCTAGCGGGGTCTCTCAACAAATTATCATAACTGGAATAATTGCCCAGGTTACTTAGTGGTTAGTAATCATCTTATCTGATTGGGTGAAACAGGGAGCTAGGATCTCCCCGCTGTCAGGAGTCAGGACTCAGGATAAAGTTATCGAGTGGGTCGGTTCGGGCCGTGCGGAAGCTTGGGCCCGAGGTTATAGTGAGGGGTCTCGAGAGGGGGGAAGGGGGGATTGTAGATGGTGGGGTTCATGACAATTGTCGTATATGGAAATGAATGATGAATGTCAGTATCAAATCTGAGGTCAAGAGGATTCTTTTTAATCTAGGTATATTTTGGTGACGTTGAGCTTGATGTGGATACATAAGTATGTATGATACAATAGGTTTATCTAAGCTTGTAGCTATAGGGCACGAAATGAAGATTGATAAGTGCGCTGGCGCCGAGACCCGAGTTAGCTTAGAGTTTGGATTGTCAATTATCCATTCAATCACCCCATTAATGGAGATTGGATTGATTCGGAACTGTTTAGATTTATATTCCTTATCTCGAGTAATGAGAATTTGGATTTGATAAGCGATCGTGCGGTATATTATACTACACTGAAGGTGTTGCTATTTGATATAGTCCCACCATGTAATACGCTTCATAATTTTGCTCTCTCCATTCCACTCTTCCCCTTGAAGCTTACACCCACGCCGGCAATACTACTCTTTTCACTTCCCGTCCGCAAATGAGAATTCGAACTTCCCTTTTGCCCTACTCTTTCACCAACCTGAACCTCACCCCTCTTCTCCATTCCCTCAACCCATTCCCTAACACACCCCACCAACCCCTCAATCTCCTCAAACGTATTTCCTGCATGCAAACAAACCCTTACCCTCTCACTTCCTTTCTTAACTGTCGGACTCATTATCGCCCTTACATTATATCCTGCTTTTTGACAATAAGTTGCTAGGTCCTTTGGTTCAGGGGTTTGGAGGGAGAAGATGGGTGTCCAGTTTAGATTTTGGGTTTCGGATTGGGGATTCTGGGGTTGTGGTTTTAAATAGGATGATGATGGGAGTTGAGAGAGTAGAGATTTGAAATGATGGGAGAGAGAACGAAGATGAGATTGTAAGGGGGTGGTTGTGGAGGATTGAAGAAGCGAATATGAGGCTGCGATGAGTAGGAGGGAGGGAGTTGATAATGAGGTACTGTAGATGAGAGGACGTGCGTAGTTGAGAAGGTAGTGGCGGGTTAGGGGGGTGGTTAATACGATGGCTATTTTAATTAGCATCTCCTTCATCAGATCCTGACGTAAGTATACAACGAAAAGGACAAAAGGAAAACGAAAGAGTAGGAACGTACCGCCATTTCCCGCAAGTGCCTTTCCAAAAGTATGCAATCTCGCAAAAATCATCTCTTCCAACTCCAATTCACAAACCAATCCCCGTCCCTCTGGTCCATAAACCCCAGTCGAATGTGCCTCATCCACCACAATATACCCTCTCCCTCCCTCGGAAATCCCTCCTAACCCAAAAATCTCTTCCACAACCTCAACCACAGCACGCAATGGACATACATCCCCATCCATACTATACAAACTTTCCACCGCCACAAACACATTTCTCTCTATCCCTACCAGTTTCACACATTCTAAAACCCTCCTTAAATCCCCAACATCATTATGTCTAAAAGCAATGAATCTCCTAGCACGTGATCCTCTCATCCCCTCATGCACACTAGCATGAATTTGCTCATCGTAGACCACTACATCTTCTTTTTGAGGAAGACAAGCGAAAAGTGCAGAATTAGCATCAAATCCCGAATTGAAGAGAAGAGCACCAGAGCCGAGGTAGGGAGAGCGATGGAAGGTAGAGACTTGGGATTCGAGATTTAGAGCGAGAGGAGAGTTTCCTGTTAGAAGCCGAGAACCTGTGCTACCTAAAGTTGGCGGTATTGAACTCCAGGATGCAGATGAGTTTTGTGATGTAAAAGGTGAGAGGTGATCTTGAAGGAGCGAGAGATATTTATTGTGTAGAGATGGAGATGTTGAGAGTGAGAGAAAATCATTAGATGAGAAATCGATTGGTGTGATACCAGTTGTAGTTTGCGTAGTAGATGGTAAGGATAAATTCCTCAACGAGGAATTCTGAGCTCGGCGTTTGAGTGCCGAGGTCATGGATTCTTCGAGTGTAGGCATTTTGTATAATGTGATGAAAATACTGCGGTTACGTTTCACAGATGAATACAAGTAGATAATATGATATCATTTGTGAGTTTCAAAATTAACTCGGGTCCATTAATTAATCCATCTATTTCTCAAAAACTGTTGAACTGTTACCGAGATACCTAGTAATTGGTTTACATTGGATACATTGCCCAGTGCGTGCTAGCCCGAGCCATCATGGATTTTCCCGTCGGTTCAAACCTGATAATGAGGATATAATTCAGGGGTAAATGTTCAATATATCTTAGTCAGCCATGCAAGCTACCCCACCATGTCTCACTCACCCCTCATTGACCAAATTTCAATCAACAATTAACTCAACGGTGAGCTTACCTAGTAATTTCACCCGGCTCTGTTCCCCTTCTCCCTCCAAAATGTATAAACCACCACCCTCATTGCTTTCTCGATCTCTTCCAGTTTATCATCTCACAGCATCCAATACATCTTTAGGCAAAACAATTTTCTCAACACTTCTCTGTCGACAACTTCTCGCCAAGAAACAAAATCCATATTATTTAAAGCCAGTTTCGACGGGACCTTTAAATGAGGCTGATGATGGACATATTGGAAGGTTTGCAAAGGGGACGAAAATTGAATGTTTGTTCAGATATGGGGAAGCTGTTAGTCCACATTTAGCGGCAAGGGGTGTGAAAGTGAGTTTGAGAGCTTTTATTAATGGCTGGGATGGAAACAAGGGGGATAAGAATTGGCTTTGTTTCTTGAACCTCCAATTGAGACGAAGAGACCCAATTTTGAGGGATATAAGAGATCTGGCCGAGGAAACTTCGCTGACTCTAACCCCACGTGTAGCCACCAAATGATCACGAGATCGTAACAGCTATCTCAGAGCAAGTTCAGAAATGGACGAGAAATAATGAAGGAAAGCATGAAGGAATGATTATAGTAGAAGGTGCTGGTGGTGTACATTCACCAACACCTTCTGGTACAAGTCAGGTGGATGCATTGAGGCCGTTGAGGATGCCGGTATTTCTCGTTGGTGATCCAAAGTTGGGTGGGATTTCAGCAACGATTAGTGCTTGGGAGAGTAAGTACTTGTCTTTTAATATTTGAGTGATTTTGAGCTTTATAGTACGGCCCTTGAACTTGACAATGGCACTAATCGGGAAATAGGTTTACATCTTCGAGGATATGACATAGACTCAGTGTTGATATTTCAGGAAGAAAAATATGGAAATTATGCATACCTTTCCAAATACTTCCAAGAAAGAGGCATAAGCACAACAGTCATTCCGCCTCCACCGAATCGAATTCCAAATCTACAAGAAGATGAAGAATCCATGTCTTCTTACTATTCAAGCGTTGCTCAATCTGGTGAGATTGAAGCATTACTAGAATCTTCCCACCAACGAAACATATCACGAATCGAAGACCTTGAGCAAATGGCTTCAAAGGCTCACAAAACAATCTGGTATCCATTTACCCAAATGAAAAATCTCTCACCTGACAAGATCCTCCCCATCGATTCCGCATATGGAGACTATTTTCAAACCCTATCAACCCCCAACACAAGCGAACCCACACCCCAAGAGCCATCTCAGGATAATCTCCTCATACCAACATTAGATGGTTCAGGATCTTGGTGGACCCAAGGCTTAGGCCACGGAAACCCTGCACTGTCTCTAGCAGCAGCTTATGCATCTGGTCGATATGGTCACTGTATCTTCGCATCTACGATTCACTCGCCTGCCCTCAAACTCGCCAATCATCTCCTCACCAACCTTAAGAATCCCCGTCTATCTCGGGTATTTTACTCAGACAATGGAAGTACCGGTATGGAAGTTGCTGTAAAGATGGCCTTAACAGCTTCTAGTAAACATTATAGATGGGGGAACGATAAAGCAAAGAGATACGAAGTAGGGATCATAGGATTAAAAGGGAGTTATCATGGAGATACCATCGGAGCTATGGATCTTAGTGAAGGAAGCGTCTATAATGAGAAAGTTCATTGGTACAAAGGAAGAGGATTATGGTTCGACGTACCAAAAGTATGGATGAAAGATGGAAAATGGGTTGTTTATGATGGAATTGGTGAGAATATCGAGGAGACATTCGACAGATTGGATGATATCTTTGATTATAGAAGAGATTTTAGCAAGCTGAAGATGAAATATGAGAAACATATTCTGAAGGAACTAAAAAGGGCAAACGGAGCGGGCATGAAATTCGGTGCATTGGTATTGGAACCAATTATCCTTGGAGCTGGTGGTATGCTATTTTGGTAAGTTATTCTATCCTACTAACGCACTCAAAATTGTCCTCTAATAGTACTAATACAAACTCCAGCGATCCCCTCTTCCAACGTACCCTGACCAACTTGGTCCGCACAATCCCTGACCACTTTTTCGGTAAAATCAAAGCATCTTCTACTGACTTGAACACACCACCTTCTCCAACCCGCTGGTCAGGCCTACCTGTAATTCATGACGAAGTCTTCACGGGTCTCTACCGACTCGGTCACTTTAGTCCCTCCACCCTCCTACACACACATCCTGATATTTCCGTCCATGCCAAGCTTTTAACAGGGGGGCTCTTACCTTTATGTACAACTGTCGCTAGCGACAGTATTTATGAAGCATTTCTCGGTGATGAAAAGAGTGAAGCGCTGCTACATGGACATAGTTATACCGGTCATGCTATAGGCTGCGAAGTTGCTCGCGTAGGGCTGGAGACTATGGAGTCATTAGATAATGACAAAAATGGAAGTTGGGAGAATTTTAGAAGGGATTGGGGAGCGGGGCGACCTATTCCACCTACGGAAATAGAGGAAACTGCTCGAGCGGAAACACCAACAGAAACAAAGCAATCAAAGCATAAAACCCCACAAGTCTGGAGTATATGGAGTAAATCTTTCATCACTTCCATCTCGCATCTAAAATCAGTAGATGGAGTTGTTGCATTGGGAAGCGTATTAGCGATTACGTTGAAGGATGAGCAGGGAGGGGGATATACATCGAGGGTTACCGAGGTGGTGAGAGAGAGATTGTTGGAAGGGGGTGTGGGGGGTGGATTGAGGGAGTGGAATATTCATGCGAGGATTTTAGGGAATGTCATTTATCTTATGGGTGGTCAGACTATGAGTGTGGAGCAGGTGAGGAGTATTGAGCAGAGGTTGGGTGGGGTTTTGGGGGTGTGAGGG
>NGKG01000006.1:1399845-1423521 GCA_002162505.1 Myriosclerotinia scirpicola | reverse complement strand
GTCTGGGGATGGGGAGGGAGGAGGTAGGCGAGATGTTAGATACGCGAGGTTTTGAGGTGATGGATAGAAGATGGAGCTATTATTTGAGATTGCAATGTAGTGTACGTGATACTTCAGGAAACTACAATGGTTACATTTATGCCATACCCAAAATCACAATTAAGTTAAAGTGGTACGATAATCGAAACTCTATATAATGTCATATCCTCATATAGAGTAGTGTTGCCTATATAAGCTCAGCAGATCAAACATAAGCTATGCAATCGTCCCATCTAATCGCAAGAATAATAGATCTAAAAGATAATGTCCTATCTTAGTTTACTACCATCGCAACCCTCAATCACTGAACAGATTATAAATCTCCCAGAGAGCAAATCCCACTGAACATCTCGAGACGACTATATCCAGACATTGTAGTACCCCTTTAGCCTTCACCCACAGAATGCTCAATCTCAAGCGCTAAATTGAGCAGCCGAATCCAGTCTCCAAAGATCCTCAAGATGCCGATGGGTTTTTTTTAGCTGTGGAAGATGGATTGACATGTTCAAAGCTATGGTGGAATAAAATTAGAGCATCTAGCGCGACACAGGCTGCAAACGACACGGTTTCTGATTCTCCTAAATTGTTACGGTCTGTATTAAATATTGATAGTTACTCTCGCGGTAACGAGGCTCATGTCCTTCCTTCACCGGTAGATAACGTGTGATTCTTGGCGTCCAAGCTATCAACATGTGTCTAGACATTTCGGGGCAACTCTCTTGGTTAATATATTTCTGATTGACTTGTTGATTGAATATATTTCATGACTGTATATAAACTTCTCTAAGGCTTAATTATGCCCTCTTCTTACAGAGCTCGAATACCCCATCGCTTCCTTCTATTTTGAAGGATTCAATAAATTCGATGTTATTCTCGTGTGCTACAAAACGCTTTGTTGGCGAGACCACATATTTGTACTCCCGGGTACATGCTCTCATGCTCTCATAAGCCCACTCAACGATCTGACGAGCAATGCCAGCGAGGAGCAAATGAGGCTTAGGCTGAAAACTTCCAGGGAAAAGCTATAGAGTCGCTTGTTGATTGTGTTGAGGAGGAAGGATTAGTTGTAGGGGAGATAATTGTTGAAGTCGACTGCTTAGCTATTATGATAGTGAGCCAAAGTAATTCAGTGAGATATAGTACTTTAAAGATACATTAAATTCGAAACATTAAATATTACAGTTTACCAAAGTCCCTAGACCAAGGTTTTACCCAAGTCCCTAGACCAAGGTTTTACCCAAGTCCCTAGACCAAGGTATGTTCTACATACCTTTACCAACCTATCCTATACTAAACGCCCGTTCTTGCCAAACGCCTATTTAAAACGCCTACATCCCACCCACTTCCGGCCATCGACATCCATACAAGATCTGCCCCTGCTCGTCTCTCATCCTCTTCCTGACCACAGCCATCAACCCCAACGGCACCAAAAGATCATCATCCAATCCCTCCTCCATTTCCTTCTGTCCATACGTATCCCACACATACCCACTCCTCCTCGCACAAACCTCCAGCCCCGTATATCCCCCATACCCATGGCTTGCGGTCCTCATAACCTCCTCTCTCCTGCTCTTCCTATCCCATATCTTCCACGTCTTTCCCCTCCTCTCCCCAATCTCCTTCGCACTAAACCCCTTCTCTCCGACTCCCTCCTTGAAAACCCGCATGAAACTTTGATACGCACAATGTCTATCAAATAAATCCCAATGCGGAATTTGTAGTCTGAGTTCTGGGAATGATGTATGAGGATTTTGTGAATTAGTGGCTGTCCATGTTCCATTTCGTACTTGTGTGAGATTTTTAATTGCGGTATCGAAATTTGGAATGGATAATTTGGCATAGTGACCTTGATGGAAGGAGGAATTGGGATTATCACCATTTACTATGATTGTACCTTCGCTAATTCGCCAGGCGTGGTGTAAGAGGTCAAAATCTATATGCATTGGTCTATCGCCGTAGATCCCTTTGATATTCCAGTATGTTTCGAAGGGTCTTTGAGTTGAGGATGATGATGATGTAGATGTAGATGATGCATTTACCTTTGTGATGTTGAAGAGATCCATGCCGGATGGATAGGATTCGTAATCTTCAACAGAGGGATAGTCATAAAGACCTGGAGTCTGAGTATGATGAGGAGGAACGAATTTATTGCGAAATGACGTTTTGTTTTCGAGGCCAAAGTAATTGGCGTCTGGCGTATGAAGCCTGATGCGTGTATCAAATCCATTGCATGTGCCGTTCATTTGATATTTGAAGAAATATCCGGGTGCAACCACTAACCTAGAGGTATGTTACTTTACAAGACTAAATCTGAGGGGGGAAATGAACAGGAAACTCACGCGAGGGGAATAAAAATAGAAAGAACAATCCCCATAGTCCAAAGGAAAATGGTACTCAACCTCCCAGCGGCGATCTTAGTCTCTCTCCACGGTATTGTAGGCGTCCAGCGTGTAAAGGTAGAATCCAGACCGAGCTTCTTCCTCCAACAATGATTCAACCTAAGTGCGATTGAACCCCACAAGAATACATTTACACAAAGGAGAGAGATAGCTGCTACAAAACAAAACACTTGTTCACTAGAGCGATAAGATCCTTCTGTGAAAGATTGGAATCTAAGCGGCTGTGTAAATCTCCTGATACGGTCATACATCCACAGGATTGCAAGTCCATCTATTAGACTGAGTATGATGAATAAAACCAAGACATCGTGTAGGAGATCTTTGGTTGTGTCACTTCTATTGGGGACACCCGCACGGGAGCGAACTGGTTGTCGTGTATTCTCTCGGTAATTTCTCCGGTGCAGACGGTTGGTGTGTACTTGGCCCGTGGCTCGAAGATCGGCTACACCCACTACCCCTGGAGGATCCACTGGAGGGACATATGTATTACTGTTAGAAACGCCAGGATAACCACCTGCGGGTGATCCTGGTCGTGGGGCATCAAACGGGTTTGCAGTAGCTGTAGATGCGGCGGGGTTTTCCTTTCCGCATTGTTCGGTGCATTCCATTTGAATGCAAGGTCCAGGATGACACAATGATGGGCATGTATACTTTTTACAGTTAACCCTGTTGCCGCAAAAATTTAGTTTTGAGCAAGAGCGAGCACAGCTACCTGCGGTGATGACAAGCTGTAAGGGTTTAGATTTCCTGCACCAACATCCGGCCTCAGGATAGCGAATGTGTGCGTTTTTACAGGTAGGACATTTCCAAGGAACGGCGTGCGGTACAGCGGTGGATGATTGAGCCCAATTGTCAATACAGGTAGGATGATAAGCCTGGTAACAGCAATGACAGGCCCAGATCTCCTTTATGTCTGTTTCAATGATATCGTGGCAAATGGGACAGTTGTATCTAGAAATTCAAGTTAGATAGTGTAATGTATGACCGCGATTAACAAAACCTGCAAGGTCTAGGGTGATATGGTATAAAGAGACACATACACTCCATTTTCAATATCCTTTTGGATTCGATGGCTCATATTAGGAGCGGTTGATCTTCCATGTGCATCTATTCTTTCAAGTTCTACTGATTGTCTTTGTTCCGGCCTTGGGCCTGGCATCCAGCTGGCAAGGTACTCTGGAAATCCTTGAAACATTATGGCGTATTATGATTAAGCCCGTCAACTTGACAAAAAAAAGAAAGTTTTGAGGATATATATAGAGATATGTGAAAGCGGAGTGTATATGCATTAGTCGAAATGATTAATGTAATGATTGTGATGAAATGAGTGGTGAGATGATAAGATCTAGAGAACACGAATGGATGAATTGGGGAAAAGGTTTTATTATGGGCGAAACGCAAAAACTAGGGAATTATGTAATAATCCATTACTTTCAAGGTCAAGTAGAGGTAATGAGAAATCGATATCTTGGCATGAGGAGCCGTCGGAGCTAAGGTTCACTAAACTTTGACACCGTTGGAACTAGATGCGTTAGCTTTTGAAGCTATGCCAACTTCCCCACCAAAGCCACCAAAGTGATTGCCCTTCAGTTGGAGAATGATCTTGATCACGAGATATACTGTAACAGAACCACTTTTGACAATGTAAAAATATCAGGAGTATATATTCATTTGAGCCTCCCGTTACTAAACGTGTTGTTCTCAATGTCAATTATGCTATTAATAAGATAGACTGACCACTTTCAGATTTCAGACGACTTTCGACGGATCATGATCTAGCATGCCTATCGGATATGATCGGTAAAGAGAAACATTAAAACACCGGTGTCGGGGATAAATATGGCAAGCCGCAAATGAGACTACGGTATAGTGGCGCTAAGGACTGTATAGTATTATTTTAGATCATAATGATACAGACATCCTCCCCACACCTACAAGAAAGATCCTTTCACCAGTATATCACGAAAATACTTGACATATGTCATTTGATCTTAGATTGGCCCACTTAAGTGACTCAAGTGAAGACTAACCCTCGAATTCAATCGTTAGACACAAATGAAAGATTCTAGGGGAATAGATATAATGACTGAGAATCGAACTTGATTGGCTACCACTAGCCACACGCCCAAGTAGGGGTGTGTGGGATCATTCTATTCTACCATATATATCCGATTCGGACTAGTACCACAGCTGAAATGCCAGGTCTTTAAACATCTCTATTCCGATTTAGGGATGGCCTTGAAATGGTGGGAAAGTATCGAGAATATGGTTTACATATCACACACGTGACTGTTCCAACAGAGAGGGGTTGGACGGGTAATTTGAATTTCACGGGTTGGACTTGCACAAAGGCATATTGAATAGCTTCAGGCTATATTCAGAATGATAGATCATAATCATTGTTGTAGGATCATTAAAAAAAAACATGGAGATATGACACCACTTGGATGACATTGAGGAGAATGTAAATTTTAGCGTGAATTATGGATTAGGAAACAGATGGCAGAATTATAATGAAATAAAGGACTTACAAGATGATAAGGTATTAAGGGGAAGACCAGCTTTCTAGCGCACTTACATCTTACCTTATACCCATGTATCTGATGAGCTACTATCATTTCTTTGCCCTGCGCCCTTGTTAGCGTTTCCGGCTGCGTTTCGAGCTTCCTCCTCTTCAGCTTCCTCCTCTTCAGCTTCCTCCTCTTCAGCTTCCTCCTCTTCAGCTTCCGCTAGTCTTGCGACCTTTCTTCGGTAGAATTGAATAGTTGATTCTGGGAAACCAATTTCTTTGAAGAGGTCTTCCACGGAATACTCTTCTTTCTCATTGATATACTTTGAGAGGAAGATTTTCAAATCTTGACGGCAAATCTTGTGAGCCCAGGTTACCAACTCAACTAAAAAACTTACCCAGTTCAAAACGGTTTCTGGATCCGTGCTTCCTTCATGTTGTCGAAATTCGATGGTTCTCTTTACGGGATGCCAAAACGGTCTACGCAGGTTCAAGACCGAGTATGCGATAGTGTATACTCCGCCATGACCACAAAACATGTTCACGAGTTCATTGGAGTCAGGGGAACTGAGCAAAGTTAAACTGAGCAACACATCGAGTAGGTTCCCTTCGTATTTACGTACGCCAAGATTGGAGCGTTCCTGGAGTGGTGCACAGTACATGGCCCCTGCACGTCGTGATCTGTGAAGAAGTGATGAGATTTTAGGTTCAAAAACCCAGATAGTTGCCATAAGGTGTTGGAGAGGCTCAAGGTTGAATCCATCATTTCCTTCGCCAACATGAACATGAAGCCCACATAAACTGTTGATAAAAATATCAAATTTTTGGTTGAGAGCGGTCAACATCTTATGAATTTCTTTCAAGGCATCGGGGCCAAATTTCAATATCGGTGACTGTATTTCAAGTGGGCAGTAGTAGTCGTGATCTTCATCGTTTCTTTGTTCATCTGAGAAATTCAAAGTAATGTCCTCGCCGATGACCCACGTTGTGTACGTCTCTGATGGAATTGTTGAATCGGGGGCTTTTGGTGCGTTTTTATACGAGTCTTCCAGTATATCAATATCAAGTTCTGTTAGAACCTCAAGCTCGGTTTCGACAATCAAGGTATCTCTGATAAGTGCCCAGATGTCTGTGAGACGTTCAAATGGTCGTTCTTTGAAGCGAATGCCAAACTCGAATTCTACACCGAATGTGAAGCGATTAGACGTCCATGCCAAAGGTGTTGGATGTGTAGACATATTGACCAACCTTTCGATTTAACACGACCTTAATAAGGAGCGAGTTTCCCTAATCTGAATAATTGATGCAATTTTCGAATGTGATATTTCTAGTAAAGGGGCTTAAATTTTTGTTGGTGTTGGACAGACACAAGGATATTTCATCTTATATTAACAACAACAATGGCATTGTTGTTGTTATTCCTTTGTTGATTCTCTATTCATCACAAGGCTTTACCAGTATGAAAGAACAGAACAGTCCGAGAAGACCAATCAGGGGTATATGGGTGATAGGAACGTAAGACAAAAGATCCAACAACAGCGTCGAAGATGGTATTTGTACATTTACATCTGAATCAACAAAACTTCAAATGCGGCTATAATTAAGATTACGTAAAAGCACGTGCATTCGTTTAGATTACACGGGATATTTCCGCAGTTATCTCCCAGCCGGAAGAACAAGACCACCCGCTATGGGGCAAAAAATAGTTCAATATTGTCTAACGCCATTTCAAACATGAAGTTCCTCCTTTCCCGAACAAGGTAGATAAAATGACTGAACAGGTGTGAGCACGGAACTATTGCGCAGACATATGCTCAGGTACTTGCTTTCTGATGGGAAGCAACGAAGCCAATACGCAGCCCTGAATCCACATGATAGTCCAGTGATTACTCTTGTACATCTGCTATTGGGCGAAAAATCAAATATTACATACATAAGGATGACCGCATACCTCTAGAGAACCAGATGCAGCATGACCAATTCTACTAGTACAGTATATCGACGCAAGTGCCATCTTGTGTAAATGTCACTGCCAATCTATGCTTGGAATTCTTGATATATTATCCAAGCCAGCATCTTCTTTTTCTTTGTTCATAACTCCATTTTAACCCAGTTTATGTTGTTCCTTTACCTAACATAACCTGAAGATCAAAGTTCACAATGACTATCACTGTACAGCCAGAAGAAACCGAATACGATTATATCGTATGCGGGTATGTTTATGCCTTCGTCATTTGATAGATACCTTTCTAATATACATGCTATAGAGGTGGCACCTCAGGGGCCGTTGTCGCATCGCGATTGGCAGAAGACCCCAACAATTCTGTTCTCGTCATTGAAGCAGGAGAGCATAATTCCCTTCTCGAAAATACGATGATGGTTGGCGGATGGTGAGATATCACTGATAACGTCTGATTAGTTGAGCTAAGACCTTATACATAGGTCACAGAATTTTGACACGGAAGCGGATTGGAACATTGTTACGAAAAGTTGTCCCGGCGTCAATAATCGTCAAGTCAAAGTCAGCCGAGGCAAGTTTCTTGGGGGATCGAGTGGAGTGAATGGTACACTGTGCATTCGAGGTACACCACAAGATTATGATGATTGGGGAATGCCAGGATGGAGTGGCGAGGAAGTGTTTGGTTACATGAGAAAGGTTAGCATTACTATATATTCGGTTGATCCTTCTCACGGTATTAACTATAATACAGGCAGAAAACTTTCATGGTAAGGAATGGTTCGAGGCCAATGAATCAGTACACGGTTACGATGGCCTACTTGATGTTGAGCCTCATGACATGGTACGTTGTCACCCAAAATTCATTTACACGCAAGACTGATCTTTATAGGCTCCAATATCTAAGATGATCTTGGATTCAATGGAGGATCAAGGCCTACCGCTTCATCCCGATATGTTTTCAACCGGCGAAACTCCAAATGGTTGTGGTCATGTACCAAGATCTGTATACAAAGGCGATAGAACTACTTCGGCAAACTATTTAATCAACAAAGGTTCAAATCTCGCGATTAAAACGAACACGACTGTTGATAGAGTTATTCTTGACAGTCATCAGTTTCCTCATGATTTGAGAGCTACAGCTGTGAAAGTGATCGAGAAAGATGGAACAGAGAAGGAGATTCGAGCCAGAAAAGAGATTATTATAAGCGGAGGTGCATATTGCTCACCAACAATTCTTATGCGATCAGGTATCGGAGCGAAGTCCGAGCTTGAATCTCATGGTATTGACTGTCAAGTTGATCTTCCGGGGGTGGGCAAGAACCTTATGGATCACATGGTTATTCATCCCCATTTATCACATCTAAGCGTCATCTCATGTTCCCCAAACCATACCTTTGACTATCCCATCCATTTTCCTTCATTAGCAACTAATATCCCCATTCTATAATTTCCTTTGTAACAATCACCATTTTAACACTTCAAGTTGTCATTAATCTTTATTTCTTTCGCTAACGAAATCCCAGATTGTTTTCATGTTTTATGAAATTACCAAGCCAAATATTACCAACGACTACCTTCTATATCGTCCAAATGCTTTAGATGAAGCTTATAGACAATGGAAAGAAGAGAAGCGTGGACCCCTTTCCACATTTCCTTTCGGCGCGTTTGCCTACTCTCGTATGGATGAACGTCTTTCTTCGGAACCAGCTTGGACGTCAGCACCACGACAGCCAGGACGAGACCCTATGGGTTTGACTAAATCACAACCAAACATTGAGTTTTTCACCACTGAATGTTATGGCGGTCCAAAGCAATATGATCAGTTTCCTGATGGAGAAAAGTCTCATGCGTTCTCCATCATTGCCGAGTTATTCGCACCTAAAAGTAGAGGTACCGTAACCTTGAAGTCAAAAGACCCAAAGGATAATCCGGTCGTTGATCACAACTACTTAAGTGAAGAACTGGATATTGTGGTTCTTAGTGAGGCATGTCGATACGCCAACGAAATCATCATGAAGGGGAAAGGCACCAAAGATATTGTTGAGGGTAGCTGGCCTAAGGATTTAACACACCATGCCTATACATCAAGAGAGCAATGGGTTCCTTATATCAAGGACAACGCTACAACTTGCTACCATCCTGGAGGAACCGTAAAAATGGGCAAAGCATCCGATCCGATGGCAGTTCTCAATGAAGAATTAAGAGTCAGAGGAGTGAAAAACCTCCGGGTCGCCGATACAAGCGTTATGCCACTTCTGAATCAAGGTCATACCCAGATGCCCGCTTATGCGATAGGTGAGAAGGCAGCAGATCTAATTAGGGGTATTGATGGTCTAGAGGTGGCGGCCTTGAAATTAAAGAGGTACGATTCGAAGATCGACAGTTCTTAAATTATCATTGGAATATATGAGCGGTACAGTTGTTTGAAAGCTTGCACGATTTATAACAATTGGCGTTACGAGTAATGTTGAGTAATGAATATGGCCGAATTTTGCAACTCAGCCTACATTTTTATTCTCCTCAACCCACTCATTTCCCAGAGCGATTATAATGTTAACATTACATCAAATTTCGAGAAATGCTGGATGAATACTCGTGCTGAGAATATGGATACTTGAATTTAGTAAATTGTTCTTTCCTTGTACGATTTTCTTTAACGATGATTTGATTCATATGATTTTTTAGCAACCCGTACCTTCCAGTTTAATGTCCAGCCCAAATCTCTTCGATTTGCATGACCCATTTCATACATTCATCCGATTCATCCAATTCAACCAGTTTCTGAAGAGAGCTTTCTGTTAAGGGCTAACCATGCATTCGTTGCATTTTCACCTCTCGAGCCTTCTCATCATATTTTTCTACCTCGCAACCTTCACCTTCGCCAATCTTCCACCAATACACTACACCATAACCAGACGGGGTGGTTCATTCCCTGCTCCCGAGATTGTCAATTTGACACTTCTTCAATCCACACTTGCAGCTACAAATGCCAGATTCACGAATTCTGAGCGAGTATTGAAGGACAATAAGGTTGTTAGGATACCCAGACGATGGCGCGATGGTCAAATTACCAACATTACACATGCACAAGCGCTATCTGGGACACAACTTCAACCAGGCACTACTCTTCTCGGGGAAGTCGGTAACCCAGGATCTTGGTTTGCGTCCCTTAAAATTGGCGAACCTTCACAAAATGTAGATCTTGATCTCAACATGTTGACTGCCGACTTCACGGTGATTAGTACACCGAGTGGAAAGGGAAGTTTTTATCTTGAGGAAAGAAGTGGGACGTATAGTGTTAGTAATGATGATTATGAGGGGAAAGGGTTAAACTTTCCGGGGTGTAGGTGTGGAAAGGATGTTGTGGGGTTGCCTTTGGGGATTGACATGTTTGACGGGTTGAAGGGGGAGAGGTATATACCGGTTAGTTTTGCACATTGTAGACCACAAAAACAATGGGTGGGGAGTTTGGGGAATAGTGGTGCGAATCTGGGGTTGGCGGTAGGAGAGGGGTTAGGACAGGTCGGGGGTTGGAAAGGAGGATTGTTGAGGCAGATGGTCAAGAGTGGGGTGGTAGATACGGAGGTTTGGAGTTTGATGTTGCTTAATGGACACGAGGGAGTCTTTAGTATCGGGGGGTCTTCGGTTAAAGCAGTCAGAGAGGTAGAAGGGAGGATTGAAAAGGATTTGGAGAAGCTCGATGTTGGTGGAATGCAATCTGGGGAGGAGGGATTAAAGAAGCTTGATGGGATAGAGTTACAACCTGGACATGGAGAACTCAAGCGGACCAATGAGTTGGGTTTGATGAAGAGAGATGAAAGCATGTCGAGTGAAACCGACTTGAAGTCTAATGAAGAAAGTTCTTGGGAATGGAGTAAAGTTCGAGGTGCAGATGGATGGTGGGAAATCCTAATGAAAGGAATTTGGACCGACGGAAACAAAGTTTTGCAGAGCCAGCCAGTAGTCCTAGATGTAGGCATATCAACCTTTTACGACACTTCCCTTTCTGCCCCCTTTTATTTGATGCACTAACTTCTTCAGATCAACACCCCTTATATAATCGGCCCACCATATCTCGTCCGCAACCTCTACGCTTCCATCTCCGGCTCCCGCCAACTTCCACCACCATACGATCAATTCCACGCCTACCCTTGTTTTAATCCGCCTCATTTATCACTGGAGTTTGGTAACTTTAGAGTTAAGATATTGGAGGGCAAAAGGGATATAGGAAGCTTTTCGCCTGGAGGGAGATTCAGTTTAGGAAGGATGGAGAGAGGTAGTGGATATTGTGTAGGGATTGTGGTAGAGGGGAGGTTTAGTAATGGCCATGGCCCTGACGGGGAAGGAGGAAATCGTGGAGTAGATGGCAATGGAATGGAAGATGTTTGGATCTTGGGAGAGCCATTTTTCAGAGATGTGCAGGTTGCTTTTGATGTGAGTTTCCTACCTCTTGCTTGTTTTCTTCGAGTTAAGTTTTTGACTAACTAACCATTAATAGTGGAAGGAGAAGAAAGTTGGTATGCAACGACTTTGAATTCTTCACATATGATGAGAGTGAAGGTACACCTTAATTACTTGACTCATCAGATTTTCAGGGAATCTTCTTTCCAAGTATTATTAAAAATATTCAAATCGTAACAGGGGAAAAGTTATATATCGTATGATAATCATAAAGGTTTGCGGCAAAGAAAAGGTAACATATCACGGGGATGGCACGTTATACACAGTTACCCCACCTTTTAGTGCTCAGCTACATCTTCATCTTCAACAACCTTTTAGCTACTAGTTTAATATATCATCATAGTTCCATTTCAAGAAAGATCTGATACCATGGCTATGTGAGACTTGCGAGATAAGGCAGAGTACACCAAGAGTTTGTCCTCGAACTTAGGAAACGTGACGTTAAAGCATCCAGGAACGTTACAATGAAGTGCAAATTTCCAGGCAGCTGAAGTAGGCTCGAGGTAGGGCTGAGGTAGCCATATGCAAGTGCATGTAAGCCAGGGGCGAAAAGCCAAAATCTACCAACCAATTTCATCAGAGGAAGACGGAATTTCCTTTTTTTTACACAATCTCTTTGAATGGTGCACAGCCAGCCTTTTCGAAGTCCGGCCATGGCCGGGCTGATGTCAGACCTCGACATCTTATCAACAGCTTATGTGCCAGTTTTGACATCTTTCTTCGTTTGGAATCTCTTGATTTAATTTTGGTTCGTTATTTTTCGTTCGCAAGCTCGATAATGTCAGGATTATCGCCATCCCAGGTTGAAGAGTTACTGCAAGGTCCAGCTTTGATTCCCCCACCAGGTGTTACCCCAAACTATGACAATCCTTATACTCTTCTTCCAGCAGCCAACGCTGTTAAAATAGTTACTACTGTTCTAGCCACTTTAGCCATTTTTATACGAATTTATACGAAATGGCGGATTATTCGAGAGGTACACTTGGAAGATTGTAGGTATCAATATGTGTAGTTTTGTTGGGCTTAGCATTAACTATTCTCAGATATTGCGGTCGCGGCATGGGTACTTCAAACCTTCTATTCAACTAATTTTAAATACTGAGTGTAAAAATCGTAGGGTGGTTATATAGTGTTCATTGTAGCATCCGGATTTGATCCTAATGTTTTCGGACGGCATCAATGGGATATCAGATTGAAGGATTTCCAAATCTTTCTTTACGTATGTATATTATCTTTTCTCATTTTACAAAAGCTCATTGCGACCAGGGCACTTATATAACATCCATATCTTTCGGCCTTGCGATATTATCAATCAAGATATCAATATTGCTACAATACATCAGGATTTTTACGGCAGGGACGAGAGACTTGATGTTCTGGAGCTGTCATGCACTTATGTGGACAACGGTCGTATTCTATACTATTCTTCTATTCATGATGATATTCCTTTGCACTCCAATCCCAAAGTTTTGGAACGTATTGGATACCACAGGTCACTGCCTCGACATGAATTACCTGTTCATAGCAACGGGGACGGCAAATACCATATCCGACTTTCTTATTATCTTGCTTCCGCAGCCGGTCATCTGGAAACTCCAGATGAGTTTCAAGGAACATGTTGGTGTTTCTGCAATTTTCTCGACGGGACTTTTGTGAGTAGATGGCTCTAAGATGTATGTTCAGTCTCAGCGATTGATAATGTTTTAGGGCATGCATAGCATCGATGGTGCGCTTAATCATTTCGTTGAAACTTTTGAAAACCGACGACGTGGTCTGGCTGACCAGTATCATGTGCATTCCTTCATACGTTGAACTGGGAGCTGGTATAATCACAAGTTGTCTCCCGACGTTGCCAAAGTTCTTCAAAACAATGGCCCAAGTACCTTGTTTTGCGAAGATTGGTACTCGTCTGTCTTCACTCCTGTCGTCCAAAGCTTCGAAGACGATATCGGAAAGCAGTAGTAGTTCTTCGTGGGTTCAACATCGTAGGAAACCATCGATACTCAGGGTCGAGAGAAGAGGGTCGGAAAATTGCAATGTTTTGGATGGGTGGGATGCCCAACATGATGCGAGCTCGACGACAGGCTTGGGAAATGTAACGATTGCTGCAGGAATGAGACACCAGGGAAATAATATGGAGATGGAGTCTGTGGATGAAGAGAGGGGAATCTTACGGTCTGTACAAATTTCGGTGGTTCGTCAGGGCTCGGCGGGGATTGAAGGGGGCAATGTTTAAGTATGTTGAGCGTCTCGCTTGGAGTTATGATGGCAAAATAGAGGTGTGGGGGTTTTACGGCGGGAGGCGTTTATTTTTGGTGTGAGATGAGAATTTCAGAACTGGAACATCGCATGGAGTTTCTAGACTGGAAGACTTCAGGTATGAACAAATTAGTACTATGAAACAGTATTATCATGTCAGATGCCAATGAATTCTTTTCAGATAAAATTACTTAATGATCCAGACATTTTTCAAAAGTTCCTGTCTCTAGCCCTGCGCTCACCATGAGTGATACTTTCACCAATTACAAAAACAGATGGCACAAGCTAGGCTCTCTTCACCTACCTAATTTATAGATTACCTAGTCTAAAATCTTCTAAGATACCCATTCCACCCTCAATACGCAGGTAATGCGGTTGAATAAAACGCGCTAGATTACATTAAAATTAATGACGTGTAGAGGTCCAGCCATCTAATGCCCTCGCCAGAAAATCGGTTCCTTGAATCCCGTCTTCCTCAAATCTCAAATCAATGATAGATGTCCCTTGTATTGGCGATATTTCATTGATAGCCTCTCATTCGAACCAGTTGAGGTGCTTGCAGCTTGCGAGTTAAAATTAGAGAGATCCGGGCGTAAGGATGATATGCAAGATCGAACCATGAGCGTAGAGTGATTGCGAGTTCACAAATTTTCGGTCTACATCACAGGAGACTTAGACATATAGTTGCCCTATCAATTAATACTATTCATTACCAGTTCTCAAGGTTCCAATACCCTTTTCGAGACGTGTTAGATCACCACGATTTACAAGGCGACGGGCGTTTAGTTATTTTGAAAAAAAAAAAAAATCATTACTAGTGATATATCTACCATCAAACCACCTCTACGAAGTCAAAAAAATCAGGCCATGTAACGCCTCGCTAAACCCCAAATCCGTAACAGTACGCGAGAAATTCCCAATTCCCCTTCCGAATAACATGCATGCAATAGCATTCATTATGCATTCGATAAAGCCTCTTGTATGGCTTCTCCTTCCTCAGGCGTGACGAAGATCTCCAGCATTTCTAGTGCGCAACCAGGTATATCCGGATCAATACCCGACTCGAAAACTAGATCATCCTCTGAAAAGTTTAGCCTGGCGAGACAAAGTAGATATTTCTGAGACCCGCCGCGAATGACAGAGAGTTTCTTTTGCATATCGAATTCGTACTGGGTGACAAGGTGAAATAGGAGACGAGTAGCTAAACTTATGAGACGAGCACTGAACTTTGTTAGTGGTGTATGATGAAAGATGGGAGGATCAAGTACCTATCCTCACGACCTGCTTTATAATCATATAAGATATCTAACTCATCGCTGATCAGACTTACAACTCTTCCAATGGCAGTTGGATGGGAAGCGAGTGCGTTCCCAGCATATGGCGATCGAGTCATACCAGTCATCAATAATATGATTTGAAGACGTAGTTTCAGGATGACATCTGCTTCAACCTTAGCCACACTCATCGGTAGGTAAGGTTCCTCAAAAAGTGGATACGTTAGACGTTCAATAATATGGCCAGCATTTGAGGATGTGAACTTTGAATCATCATCTGGATTGCTACCAAAACTGTCTTTCAAAACACCAGTAGATAGGATTCGCAACATCCATTCAAAATCTGCTACTGGCTGGTTTGGACTAAGCATGAGGAGAACAAAGTCCCATCGCATCAATTTCCAAAATCTAGTAATGTATTCTTGTTCAGGAACGCAACCCAATGCAGCGAGGTGAGTGAGAGCTAGACAAGCGGATACGTTAATGTCTTTATCATAAGGATCAGATGACTCGCTCTTGAAACGAGGAATTGCGACAAGATCAGCTGTTTTTTGTACCAGGGGAATGAGTTGATCGATGACATGCGGTACAATTGATAGTGTTTTAAGCTCTAACGCAAATGTGAGAATATCCACGAACAAGTAAATAGGTGTATAATATCTTTCATCCAAACACTTGGACCACAATTGTATCAAAAACAAGCAAAACTCAGATGGCACTTCTGATATAGGCCTTTTAGCGCCAATCTTTGGCATCTCTCCAAGGATCAAAGACGATAATGATTCATTTGGAGATGATGGCAGAGTATGCTTGCTAAGTGCTTCGAGAGTCCTCAAGTGATCACGATTAGGTCGATGATCTAACATTGCAGCAAGAAAGTCTGATCGATCATCCTGTAAAACAAGTCTCTCTAATATTGATTCGTCCAACAAGGGAATCTTTTGGGGCAGGTGAGGTTGATCCGGAACAGGAAGAACTACATCCAAAGCATTGGATGATGGACTATCATTTGCTTTCCGTTTCCGTTTTGCTGCTCTTGAAGGCGTACCAGGTCGACGTTTCTGAAATCTCGATGGTGATATCTTGCTGGGTGAAAGTACCTCAATTTCATCATCATCGAACCCGTCCCTAAATGGCATTGGTTTCGTCTTCTTTGGGGTCGTAACCTGTGCATCCTTCGAATTTTTAGCTTTGTTTAACTTCCGAACTCTTTCAGTCTCTTCGAATAAATCTTGCTTTGTGAAATCTCGCTCCACTGTAGCATTTCTGGCAGCAATCTCTGCAGCCTCCCTATCTTTCTGTAGCTTTGCTAATTGCTCCGCATGTAACTTTTCTTTCGCAGCTTGTTTTTGCTCATATTCTTTTTCTGATTTATTCATCTTCCCACGCAGAATAGATATTTCGCCATTTTTTGATAGCGCTTCTTGTTCGAGGGCTTTATTTTTTTGTTGCAACTAGTGAAGTGGTCAGTAACTTTGCTCATGGATGGTAATTGGCCACCACAAATACCTCTTGCACCAACTTCCTAAGAGCCTCATTGTCACCATCTGCAACTGACTGACTCCCTTGGCGAGAAAGGGTTGAGGCTTGGCGTGAATCTGGAACTGAAAAAGGCTGTGGTAAATGATCTGACTGTCGGACGAGAGGAGGACCTATATCATTTCCAGGCCTGTTCACAGTATTTGTATCCCCATAACGTTGCTGTGGAAATTGTTCTTGTCGGGCGGGTTGATTGACATTGTTTCTATGTAGATATGGTACAACTGCAGGTGCACTCCTGGCTTCGTCTATAACGACCGCATCATCTAAATCGTCATCATCGAATTCGTCCCCATAATTGGAAGAAGGAGGGCCTTTGATTTGAGCCTGAGTGAAGGCTATCGCATTGTTCTCAAGTTCTTCTAACGCATCTGCTGGTATATCGTTGAGGAAATCATCATCGGAGAAGTTATTCTCCCCATCTTCGTGAGGTGCCATTCCATCTCCGTGGTCATTGAATGTGTTGAGTACATGGATGTTGCATTGTTCTTTGTATGCTGCTGGTAGGTACTTCAAGGAAGGTTGATATCATTCATTCACGGCGGCCTTGTACTCTACCTATGGAGTAATGTATGTAAAATTCTGCCACCGCCTTTCGGAATTCGGAGCTAAATTTCTCCATACTTTTTGGCTTTGGCTTGGCTTTGGCTTGGCTTACTAACCTTTCTACTCGACTCCAGGGCTGTACGAAGTAGGTAGATGAGGTCAACATGGAATCGTACCAATGAGTGAGTATATGATAATATAATAAGTAATAACAAGGTCAAGCCGTATTGAATTATTGATATTTATATATTTGCATGAATTGAATATCTTTTGAAATATTTTAGTATTTTTCTTCATTTTCTTCAGTAATAACAACAGACTTCAAAGTTAATACCAATATCACAAGCAAACGCTCTGATCTTTCCAGGGTTTTTTTCTTTTTGGGCTGACGTAGGAGTGAAGGAGGAAGAGCCCACAACTTCGCATCACTTAAGAAAATCTACACCCACTTCAGGACCACCTCAACCTCAATCTCGACCTCAACTAAAATTCGTGAGGTTCATGATACCTACTACATATTCAACTTCATTCTCGGGGCCCATTTTATCGCACGCATATTCTATCTCTACGCATGTGGGAGTGGAAGTTTAAGAAGAAACTCTTGACGCATCCGGCTTTGGTGATATAAATAATTCAAAGGACGAAGAGGCATTGCCAAGACCTCATTAGAATTTGCAAACTCAAACTTCCAGCCCTGCAAAAATGGCAAAACCACGAGGAATCAAGTTCAATCATCGGAATGGCCGTGCTGGTAGTGATGGTCGCAGAAGTAGTTTCTCGGATATTAGTGAAGCTGCCTCGGAGCCAAGCTCCCCAAAGATAGCAAAGGCAGATGGTGCAAGCGATGAGAAATCGGAGGTGAGATATGCGCCCACGTAATAATCTTTGGAGCCCAGGCTAATGACTGTGGTCGCCGCAGACGGTTGTAGTTGTGCCATCGGAATACGAAAAGAAGAAGCAAACTTTTATTACACGATCGATATGGACATTTGTGATGATTGGGGGGTTCTTTGCGTCTATGTTTATGGGGCACATATATATCATTGCGATTGTCACCGCAGTACAAATAATATCGTTCAAGGAAGTTATTGCAATTGCAAACGTACCTAGTCGAGCTCGTCGATTACGCTTTACGAAGGCTTTGAATTGGTATTGGTTGGCGACTACAATGTACTTCTTATATGGGGAGAGTGTGATATACTACTTCAAACACATTGTGTTGGTCGATAAAGTTTTGTTACCCTTTGCGACACATCACAGGTTCATCAGCTTTATGCTTTACACCATTGGTAAGAGGAACTTCTTGAAAACATGGGTAATGCTAACAGTTTAAGGATTCGTATTCTTCGTTGCTTCTCTTCAAGCAGGACACTACAAGTTCCAATTCACGCAATTTGCTTGGACTCATATGGCACTTTACCTTATTGTGGTTCAAGCTCATTTCATCATGAACAATGTTTTCGAGGGAATGATTTGGTTCTTCTTGCCAGTGTCTTTGGTCATCTGCAATGATATATTTGCTTATATCTGTGGTATTACATTTGGTCGAACTCAGCTCATCAAACTCTCACCTAAGAAGACTGTGGAAGGATTTGTTGGAGCTTGGATTTTGACAATCATCTTTGGTGTAGGCATGACTAACGTTCTCATGCGCTACAAATACTTCATTTGCCCTGTAAACGTAAGTTGGGTTCGACTGCCTCCTTGAACGAAAACTAACCCTTCACAGGATCTTGGTGCCAACCTTTGGACTGGTCTCGAGTGCACACCAAACCCTGTTTTCTTGCCTCATACATACCATCTTCCTATTTGGTTTCCAGTTTGGAAATCCTTTTCCATGGCACCTATGCAAGGTCACATTCTTGTATTTGGAACTTTCGCATCACTCATCGCACCATTCGGCGGTTTTTTCGCTTCTGGACTCAAGCGAACCTTCAAAATCAAAGACTTTGGCGACTCAATTCCAGGACATGGTGGAATTACAGATCGCATGGATTGTCAATTTATCATGGGTTTCTTCGCCTACGTCTATTTCCACAGCTTTATTGCTATCTACAAAGTATCACTAGGAGGTGTCATCGAAACTGTGATCAACGGTTTGACACCAGAGGAACAAATGGAGCTAGTCAAGGGAATTAGCAAGCATCTTTACAACCAAGGGGTCATTACCGAGGGGGTAAGTTCACAGCCAACATTCTACCATACCACTCTTACTAACAATTCACAGGTATTAGACTGTCTAAACGTGGTAGTGAGTAAGACATAATGCGGTGCATACAAGCATCAGATCTGTTTCTTCAATAGAAGTTCTTTTCCCCCTTACGAATGATGAGTTTTAACAAAGTGCATGGAGAATCTTTATTCGTGTATAATATCCTTTCAATTCTCGGTTTATATCACCATTCTTGGATTCTCCATTGGGTGTATACGAACGATGGTTCATGGCTGTAGGGATTCGGTGGATAGGATGGGACGGGATAAGCTTACGCCGTCCTGTTGTTTATCGGAGGTATTCAATCCGTTGAGGATGGTGGGCAAATGCACGACGTTGGTTATATTGGACGAGTGTTATGAAAATGAATGTTCATTTGCGAAGCGGGTCTATTTCTGACCATTTTTAAGCGTCTTTGCAATTGTTGAGAATTTGTGTTGCGTATGTTGTAGAGTTTCATGGTTCAGTCATTCAGTGCGTTTCCATCGATATCAGCTAGGTAGATATGAGCATCCGGGTCGTAGTTATCTGGCATTTTTATACTGAAATTAGTCGTTATTCCTTAATAGGTGTAGTGTTATTACCCTTGGACGCACATCAAGCTAGATTGTGAGTAAGGACCTGAGACGTGTTGTTTTGGGGCTTTCTCTTGCTCTCTTGTTTGTGGAATTGCTTTGCTGGTATTTATCTAGAAGTAAGGATGTGGACACTTCGCTATAAAGGATCATGAATGTTGGTTAGGGAATTAGTCGAGTACGGGAAATTGTCGTAAGGCTCACCGGGAGCTCACCGGGAGTATTTTTGAAAACTAAACAATAAGCTCACGGGAAATTTACATAATTGACATTTCGATGCCAAGCGGATGTTCTGCTGTAACTTGTTCCTTGGAAATGATTGGGTGATATAGATTTGGCACAGAGGTAATGATAATTCAACGCCTATATGGAGGAAGCGATACTCAATCAACATCTCAAAAATTCCCCATAATATCCCTCCAGCCATCTCACCACCTTCTCACCAACACCTTCCCCCTCAACCTCAAATCGTCTAAAAGATCCCACATATCCATCAGGTCTAACATTCACAACCGTCATCTCATTTCCCTCCAGTTCCCCTACCCATTTCTTCGTACAGCTTTCTCCATCTTTACCAATATCATCTATATAAACCGTCCATCTACTTTCTTGCAAGCTCATCGGTAAATCCGCGATCTCGAAATCTTTCTTGTTCGTCGAGGTTACTAATGCGTATGTGAAGAGTTTGCTTACACCTATATATCTGGTCGGTTGGGTATATTCGTCCATCTCTGTTTCTTGTGGTGTGCATGTATGGGTACTGGTATGTGCTGCTGTGGAAATACGACCGAGGGTAGTGCTAGGATTAGATAGGTTCTGGAAAATATACTCCAAACATACCGACGCGCGATGGATATTCGGCGTGAAGAAAAATAGGCGGAATTGTCCAAGCAAAGGGATGTCGAGTTGTAGATCCACGGGGTTGGCATCGATATATCGCGTTACTCTTGCTGGAGGCAATAGAGCCCCGGGTTTCAATACGCCTCCGCGTTGTCTGCCGTGTCTTGCAATACTTCCAACATTTAAGATGTTCTCGTCGTATTCGGCAAGTCCAGAGATGAATCTGACGTTTTTTGCGAAGTTATCGGCGAGGGCTTGGGGGTCGCCGGCGGAATAGGCGTTTGCGTGTTCGAAGTCGAAGGCGAGGAGGTCTTGGGCTACGGATCTTCTTTCTTGGGTGTAGGTTTGGAGGAGAGAGGGGAGGGCGAGGGATTTGAGGGTGAGGGCGAGTTTCCAGGATAGGTTGAAGGAGTCGTGCATTGAGACGTTCATTCCTTGGGCGGCTTTGGGGGAGTGCGTGTGGGCTGCCTGCTTTAGGGTTAGATTGTGGGTTGGTGTTTGGAGGGTGGTGGGCTGGGTGACTTACATCTCCGACAATGAAAACGCGCTGTGTATCGTCTGAGAAGCGTTTGGCTGCTCTTTGTCCAAATCTATAAACAGCAAACCATTCTACAGAAGTCAAAGTCAACACAATTCTTCATCCACTCCACAAACCCACTCACCAATACGCTTCCAATCCAAGATATACGGACTAAAAATCTCCTCGGCCCTCTTCATCACAAAATCCCTCACAACCTCTTTAGAGTTCTCCTCTGCCGTATCTTGCAACTCAATATAAAGTCTGGTCATATTCCTCTCCCTAGGTATAGCAAGAATCGCCCCCTTCTCAGCATGCACCACAGTTTTACTCCACAAATCCGGAAAATCGGTCTCAATCACCGCATCCAAGATCCCCCAAACGCTTCCACTCTGCTCCCCCTCCATCTCGGCCCCATCCAGACATTTTCTCACATTCGAATGCGCCCCGTCGCATCCTACAAGATACTTTGTCTTCAGAATATGCCTCGTCTGGCTTTGCAGATCTGCATATTCTATGCTTATATCCTCGTTTGGGGAGATCGGGGCTTGGAATCGGAGGAATGAGGCATTTCTTTGCACGGATACTCCTCGCGTTGCTAGATCTTGGATGAATACTTCCTCGATCATGCCCTGGTGGATGAGTAGCAAATGCGGATCCAATAAATCTACCACCTCGGCCGGATAATGGATTTCCCTAGCCGTCCGGTGCAATTTCTCCGTCGCGGTGGATTTCTACACGTATTCGTGTTAGCCTCAACCGGATGCAAAATAGCCAGCAAAGAGCCACGGAATCACATACCCAAAAACAAATATCATAAACCTTCACCCCCTTCTCCAATAAAGAATCTGCAAGACCCAGCTGTTTGAGAGTCTCAATGGTTTTAGGTTGAAGGCCATCAGCTCGACCAGTCGCTGTTGCAGAGGGTCTATCATCGAGAATGCTAACGCGGATCCCATACCGAGCGAGCGTACAACTTCATTATGTCAATATAATACACACAGATAAGAGCTCGAGAAAGTAGCGCAGGGAGAGCTGAAGGAACTTACGCTAGCATGAGACCGGCTGGACCAGCTCCGATTATGGTTACTTCGTTTGTGGTGTCCATGGCACGTGGTTTCTTTTGAATTCTTCTCTTCTTGGGTGGAGGGTTGAGAAAACAGGGTTGGGGGATTCATAGGGGAAAATCGAGTAGTTTGATCATCCAATCGAGCTTAAATTCCAATTTCCAATGGTCATTCATTCATTCATTTATTCAACCTGATGAAATAATATCCCAACATAGCTTTCCGCAAGACTACCTACCTAGTAGGTACACTACAGCCACGACTTCCCATCTCCAACCCGCAACTCCAATCTCAAGATAGGAAGGTAACCAGCAGCCAGGTTACCCCAAACCCGCAGATGATAATGCGGGGTCACTTCACCTATCGATTTTACGCCTTGAATCATCGGCATTATGCATACCTCTCTAGTTCATGTTCGGGATGCAGTGACAGCACACCATACGAGCGTTATTTTTGACCAATCAAATGAGGTTCCGCGTATTTGAGGGGTAGGCGGGCGTTTTTTGTGGTAGGCGGGCTAGCGGGCGGGGTGCAGATCTTTGATACTGTACGAAGTACGAAGTACGCATATGATAGATATACTTTACTCAAGTTACTATCTTATCAACCGTATCGTGCATATTGGGAAGTTCTGGGAGTTATCGTGGAGTGAGAAGATATCGGTATGGTTTGATTGAGATGTGTTTGGAATTTTAGATCATAGATTTTATATCATAGATTTTATTAGTCGATGGTATATCTCAGATCTATCATATACTACTTTTGATCTTTCTAGCCTTAATTGTTGCGTATGCATCAAGTAACTAAACGTACACATCTCAAATACTATCATGTCTACCTCCACTGTCCCAGTGAAAGAGAAAATAATCCGCGATGAATCGAATAAACTAAAGGTAAGGTACCTCCAACATTTATTCCCCTGTTTCAATCTATAACAACTGTAAAGTTACTTGGTTACTAAAAACAATCCAAGGTAATAATAGTCGGCGCAGGACTCGGCGGTCTGGGAGCCGCCATCTCAATCTCTCTCGCAGGCCACTCAGTAACCGTCCTCGAATCTGCCCATGAAATCGGCGAAGTAAGAATCCCTTACACTTGACAAATTCCCACCCATCAACCCGCCCCTAAAAAACTAATCAACTCCTTCCAGGTAGGCGCCGGAATCCAAATCCTCCCCCCAACCTCCCTCATTCTCCAATCCTGGGGACTCCTGCGCTACCTCTCCCAACACAGGACGGAGCCCTCATGCGTCAACATGCGCACCTGGAAAGGCGACATCATATCCACGATGAAATGTCGCGAGAGCGCGGCGCAGTATGCCGGGACGGGATACTGGGATTTCCATCGCGCGAATTTACATCGGGGGTTGTATGAGCGGGCGCTGGAGTTGGGCGTGCGGGTGAGGGTTGGGATGAGGGTTGTGGATGTGGAGATCTTTGAGGGCGGAGCGAGGGTGGTTGTTGAGGGGAAAGGGGGGGG
>NGKG01000006.1:1370033-1399831 GCA_002162505.1 Myriosclerotinia scirpicola | reverse complement strand
GGGGATGAAGGCGGCGGTGGGGATATGAAGGCTGATTTGGTGGTTGGTGCTGATGGAATATTTAGTAAATTGAGAGAAGTGATGTTGGGGAGAGAAGATGCGCCACATTTGACTGGGGATTTGGCTTATAGATTATTGCTGTCTACTAAGGACATGTTAGCCGATGACGAGCTAGCTGATTTTGTGAAGAATCCGCAGGTGAATTATTGGTTGGGTCCGAAGATGCATGCCGGTGTGTTCATTATTCCTTCCCATCGATACAGCCATGTTGAAAGATTTCCATCAAGGGATTGACACAAATACCAGTAAATTATGTTCTTCGAGGCGGCGAACTGTTCAACATGGTTCTTCTTGTTCCCGACGATATGCCGGCTGGAGCTACGACTTTGGAAGGTAACGTGGAGGAAATGCGTGAGCTGTTTAAAGATTGGGATCAGAGGTAACTATAAAATACCCCTTTTCACTCGCGGTACCATCACTGATGTCGGACTCTACCATTGATAGGATACCAAAACTGCTGAGCATGTGTGAATCGGTGTATAAATGGCGTCTCTGTACCCGGCCTGGCCTAGATTCTTGGAGCCATCCTTCCGGACATTTTACTCTTCTGGGAGATGCGGTTCATGCTACTCTTCCTTATCTTGCTTCTGGGTATTGTTCATTTTCTTCTCATGCTCGGTTGAACAATTCTCTTTGTTGCATATCTATACATTGTTCAGTAGCGATAGAGTTTTCGAGGTTCTCATCCAAGATACTCATCCCAATTCCATAAAATAGTCGTTCCTCATTCCCAGACATTCAATCAAAAATATACCATCTCACCCAACCTTCTACCACCACCCAAAATCTAACTCCCCAACAGCGCAGGAATGTCCCTCGAAGACGCCGCCATCCTCGGTGAACTTCTCTCCCACTATCCCACCACCTCCCCGAAATCAAACTCTCCCTTCCTAACCCACGCCCTGCGTACCTACCAAGCACTCCGAGCGCCACGTACCCAAATCGTCGTCGAACGAGGAAATACCCAACAGTATCTCTACCATCTGCCCGATGGTCCTGAACAAATCGAGCGAGATAGGAAGATGCGCGAGGAAGAGGAGGGAGAGGCGTTGGCGTGGAGGGATAAAGGGTTTGCGCCGTGGTTGTTGGGATATCGTGTTATGGATGAGGTGAGTACTTGTCGTCTGATTCGAATTGGTTTTGTTTTGAGGATGAGATAGTGGTCTGATGTAATTGGTAATGTGTTTTAGGTCGAAAAGCATTGGATTCCTTTCCAAGAATAGTTCGTAGATGAGGATAGGATGGATATAGAGGGCACTGAGGGTCGAGAGAGCTCTGATGCTAAATTGTAGCGTCCGAAACCTGTATATAATCACCTCCATTCTCCACAAATCCCTAAATGAACATTATCACGTGTAAAACTTCATTAAAAGTGTAGGTAATTGTAGGTAACTGCGATCGATTATGGAGTATTTATGGAGTAAGTGATTGAAGTTCTCAACCTTCTATCTTTCACATCAAATGAAACCCCTAAAAGAGAATAAATCGATTGAGATGCAATCACAACACCTCCATGTATTCGCAATTTAAACGTAACATATAAATACCTATCGACCACCTTTTTTCGCTAGCATTGATTGAGTGCTCCCTTCAAAATCTCTTCGATATATGATTAGGTACTGAATGAAAGAGCGGGGCTGATTATGGACTTCGCAACGAATCAAAATTGAATTGTCGCTTCAATCCTCTTCCAAGTTTGTTCCCACGCGACAACGAGGCAAGCGACGACACAGTCCATAAGTGGGTCCCAAATATCAACATCGAAAAAGAGACCAAAAAATAGACCAACCCCTCACAAAAAACGAATGCAACTTATTACCTACCCAAAAAAAATATGAAATAAAATCCAACATGAAAAATGGCAAAACATCAGCGAGCGCAAGCGCACAACCAATGTCCCGCCCGTGTGAGGGGTGTAATCAACTCTATTAAGACTTATCTCCTGGGCCCAGGCGCCGAATGTGAAGCAGAGGGTTAGAACCACTGGACCACAAACGACTCGTAGCGGTCGGTTGATATGTTTGTTGGTCGTTTATTTAAAATTATATAGGGAAGGTCGATGAGTGAATATGCCTTCGGTGGATCAGCCTTTCATAAGAAGAACATCATCGGGAAGCCCCATCAACAGGTTTTTTGGTTTTGAATCCCACCTCTTTTCATCCACCTCCACTTCCTTAGGGACAACTTCGTCCAAGCAGCTGGCTTAGGTTGACTACCTATTATGCTGTGGGACGAACGATATGCGCATTTATGTTCTTGACTAGTGTATGCTGCACGAAAGGTAAGGAAGCAAGACGTCGCTCTCGAAAGGACAAATCTTATAGAGTATTTGAGTCTATACTCAAATGAAGTGTACCGGCTCATGAGTCGAAGAGGATATCACATTGATAGCTTGTAAGGAATGGAAAAACCATGAAATGATCGCTGACAACTTTGGCATGAAGAATATACCTTCTTACCTGAAGAGCAAGCCTATGGAGACTCTCTATCTTCAAGAAACTTCTTGAAGTTCACGCCAAGGGGTTTACTTGATCTAGTTTCCCCGAGTTGACATATATGAATACAGATTGATGATAAAACTCTCATCTATGGTTGGACATGAGATGGAGTGGAGTAGATTGTCGTACTGATAGGAATTTTTTCGAGCAAGGGATGAATGGCTTACGTGATAGCCTATCGGAACTATCATTAGCTGACGATCACCTGATTAACCCCCCTCCCCCCACGAGTCCTCTCTCTCTGTCTCTCTGCATACATATCACAAGTTACACAACACCATCCCATCTTAGAGACATGACCAACCACTCAATACAGACTTATCAACTGCACAATGCCTGTTTGTGTAGCAGTATCAAGCCGCCACTCAAGCAAGATGGCTTTCATGATCAAATTCCTCTGGCCTTTTGGCTCACCGTTGCACTCGTCATCTTCATTCATCAACCATGGTGCAATTAAAGCCAGAAATTCAATCGATTTTCCAAGAATCTTTCCTAGAATTCTATCTGAATGGAACAAAAATAATACTTCATGATCCGAATCCTCAATGGACACTCCTAGATTTTATCAGATCCCAAGATGATCTCAAGGGGACAAAGCTTGGGTGTGGTGAAGGAGGATGTGGGGCTTGTACAGTCGTGCTTCAAACGTTTAACAAAGTTTCCGATTCTCAAAAGATAAAGCACGTTGCCGTGAACGCTTGTCTATTTCCTTTAATAGGAGGTAAGCCATTAGAATTAATTCGTTTGATCATAGCTGACGGTTTGAAGTCATTGGGAAGCATGTCATCACTATTGAGGGTCTTGGAAATGCGGAAAATCCTCACCCACTACAAGAACGTATAGCAAAGCTTCACGGATCACAGTAAGATAATTACTGCTACAAGATATTCTACGAATTAATCTAATCGCAATATTTCAGATGTGGCTTTTGTACTCCTGGTATTGTCATGTCACTGTATGCTTTAATCAGGAATTCTTACGACCCAGTATCAAAAGTATTTCAACTATCGGCAAATGACATAGAACTAGAAGGACATCTAGATGGAAATCTTTGCAGATGTACCGGATATAAACCCATCTTGCAGGCTGCAAAAACATTTATCACCGATGATCTAAAAGGAAATATATCTATTCCTAGGTCAGATACGGTTAATGAAAATGGGCCCGAGACGAAACTTCCGGATATCCCATTACACTCGGACATTTATCCTACCGAAATTCCAAAGATGAATGGTTCTTGTGGAAGAGTTGGTGGGTGCTGTAGAGATTCACCAAAGGATGGTTCATGCCGGTCTCGAACAAGCTCTCCGGAACAATCCTCAGAGGAAAACCTCTCTCGACTTTCTGAGAGCTCAATGAGTTCACCTCATGACGATACCGTTTCTCTGAATAGCTCTGGCTTATCCGATTCCAAGAGGATCCAGCATTCATTTATAGCTTACCGTCCTCAAACCGAGCTCATCTTTCCACCAGCCCTTCGTAACTTTACCAAGACGCCATTATATTATGGAAATGATGCGAATATCTGGCTCTTTCCAACGACACTTGAGCAACTTCTTCTGATAAAAGAATTATATCCTTCAGCTAAACTAGTTTGTGGAGCTAGCGAAACACAAGTCGAGGTCCGATTCAAATACACTTCATTCCCTGTCTCGGTTTATGTTTCAGAAATCAAAGATCTCCAAGAAATCATCATTCCAGAGGATGATGAACGACTTCAATCGTGTACAGAAATTGCTTTTGGAGCAAATGCTCCTCTAACCGAGGTAGAAGATGCGTGTGGGAAGATATCTCAACGGCTTGGCCAGCGAGGCTCAGTGTTTGAGGCTATCAGGAAGCAACTTCGTTATTTTGCAGGAAGGCAAATTCGCAACGTCGCTTCTCTTGCCGGAAACATTGTTACTGCATCCCCCATCTCCGACATCAATCCTGTGCTTATGGCATCAGGTTCTATCTTAACCATTCAGAGCAGAGCTCAAGGGAAGAAAGACTTACCTATAACCGACTTCTTTGTTTCATATCGTACCACAAAACTTCCAGTTGACGCCATCATAGTAGATATTCGAGTTCCTCTGCCGCCATCGAATGTTCGTGAAATCACTAAAGCATATAAGCAAGCCAAGAGGAAGGATGACGATATTGCAATTGTAACGGCTGCATTTAGGGTGCGACTCGATGAAAATAATGAGGTCTCGCAAGTATCATTGGTCTATGGCGGAATGGCACCAATAAGTATTGAGGCTTCTAAAACTATGAAATTCTTGCTAGGCAAAACTTGGTACAGTTCAATAACTCTCAACGAATCCATGAAAAGTCTAGCCAAAGAATTCGATTTGAATTACGATGTTCCTGGTGGAATGGCATCATACCGTCGAACATTGGCAATATCACTATTCTTTAGATTCTGGCATGAAGTAGTTTCGGACCTTGGACTTGGAAAGGTAGATCCTGATCTTATTGACGAAATACATCGAGGTATTTCCTCAGGTACCAGAGATAACCATAATCCGTACGAACAACGTGTTGTAGGGAAACAGATTCCACATTTGTCAGCTCTCAAACAGACTACAGGTGAAGCGGAATACATTGATGATATGCCTAGGCAGCATCGAGAACTATTTGGTGCTATGGTCTTGTCCAGCCGTGCCCATGCGAAATTAATAGGCGTGGATTGGGCACCTGCGATTGAGTCAGGACTTGCTCTAGGCTATGTTGATATCAATAGTATCCCAGTAGATGCGAATCTCTGGGGATCAATCGTGAAAGATGAACCCTTCTTTGCCGATGGAGAAGTGTTTTCTCATGGTCAGCCTATAGGTTTGGTATATGCTGAAACTGCTCTGCAAGCACAAGCTGCTGCTAGGGCCGTTCGAGTGGAATACGAAGACCTTTCAGTTATCCTGACAATTGATGAAGCTGTTGAGGCAAACAGCTACTTTCCTTACGGGAAAATGTTGAAGAAAGGGGCGGCCATTGAAGATAGAATGGACGATATATGGGCATCATGCGACAAAGTCTTTGAGGGTACTACTAGAATAGGTGGTCAAGAACACTTTTATCTGGAGACCAATGCTGCAATGGTGATTCCGAATAAGGAAGATGGAACATACGAAGTATGGTCCTCAACACAGAATAGGTAGGATATTACTTGTTTTCCTGCCTCATCAAACACTAACAGTTTCTCAAAGCATGGAAACCCAAGAATTCGTCGCCCAAGTAACCGGCGTGCCCAGCTCCCGCGTCAACGCCCGGGTCAAGCGCATGGGTGGAGCCTTTGGTGGTAAAGAATCCCGTAGCGTCCAACTGGCATGTCTACTTGCTGTCGCAGCTAAGAAAACCAAACGACCCATTCGATGCATGTTGAATCGCGACGAAGATATGATCACAACCGGACAACGTCATCCGATACAAGCTCGCTGGAAAGTCGGTGTCAAATACGATGGTAAACTAATCGCGTTGGAGGCAGATGTGTATAACAATGCTGGTTTCTCCCAGGATATGTCAGCTGCTGTGATGGGAAGATGTTTGACGCATTTCGAGAATTGTTATGAAATTCCAAATGTATTACTAAGGGGTCATGTTTGTAAAACTAATACACATAGTAACACAGCATTTCGAGGATTTGGTGGACCTCAAGCTATGTTTTTCGCAGAAACATTCATGACTGCCATTTCCGAAGGATTGAACATTCCCATCGACGAACTCCGATTCAAGAACCTTTACAAACAAGGAGATTATACACCTTTTCTCCAAAGAATTGATCAAGACTGGCATATACCACTTCTTTTGGATCAAATAAAACGCGAAACAAACTACTCCAACCGCCTCCTCGAAATTGAAAAGTACAACAAGGAACACAAATACCGTAAACGTGGCATATCTCTCATCCCCACCAAGTTCGGTCTTTCGTTCGCTACAGCTCTTCATTTAAATCAAGCATCTGCTTCCCTCAAAATATACGCCGACGGTTCGATCCTCTTAAACCATGGAGGCACAGAAATGGGTCAGGGTTTATATACCAAAATGGCCCAAATATGTGCTCAAGAATTAGGTGTACCAATTTCATCCATCTTCACACAAGATACATCGAGTTACCAAACGGCAAACGCAAGTCCCACGGCCGCGAGTTCGGGGAGTGATTTGAATGGAATGGCAATTATGGATGCTTGTAAGCAGTTGAATGCACGCTTAGCACCTTATAGAGAGAAGATGGGAAAAGATGCAAGTATGAAAGAGTTAGCGCATGCAGCATATAGAGATCGTGTTCATCTGAGCGCCAGCGGATTTTGGAAAATGCCACGGGTTGGATATGAATGGGGGGTTTATGACAAGGAAAGGGTGAAGGATATGTATTATTATTTTACACAAGGAGTGGCTGTTACGGAAGTGGAACTCGATGTACTTACAGGTCATCATACGGTTTTGAGAACGGATATTTTGATGGACATCGGACGCTCTATCAATCCGGCGATTGATTATGGTCAAATTGAAGGGGCATATATACAAGGACTGGGCTTATTTACCATGGAGGAAAGTCTTTGGACGCGTGAGGGTCAGTTATTTACAAAAGGACCTAGTACATACAAGATTCCCGGATTTGCAGATATACCCCAAGTTTTCAACGTCTCATTCCTGAAAGATCAGGAGGGGAAGGAGAAGATGTGGCAGGGGTTAAAGAGTGTCCAGAGTAGTAAGGGGGTGGGTGAACCTCCGTTGTTTCTTGGAGCGGGTGTGTTTTTTGCGTTGAGGATGGCGGTGGGGAGTGCGAGGGCGGATAATGGGTTGGGGGTGAGGAGTGGGGAAAGTGGGAAGGGTGGGCAGGAGCAGAAGGGATGGAATTTGGATAGTCCAGCTACGGCGGAGAGGTTGAGGATGGCGGTTGGAGATGAGATTAGTGAGATGGGTAAGGTGGAGAGGAAGGGTGGGGAGAAGGGTTTCTTTGTTTCTGTTGCTTAGCTCTGGATGGATTTTCGGTAAGCTTGGGGAGGAAACAACGATAGGACGCAGGAGAGAAGATTCTGGAAAATTGGAAACAAGATTCAACTGCGGAATTTTTCATAGTAGTACAAATTCACTTTCAGTTTTCAATTACGTTTTCACCCTTTTCCATCATAAAGTCAACTTTGACTGGTCTCACAATCCACTATACCAGCCCGCTAGGATGCTCGGACGAAGAATTTGAAGGTACTTTTGCTTTGCGGTCCTGCTATGTCAATAGCAGATATATGTCATGAAGAAGGAAAGGTTAATAGAAAATTTTCCGATATGGTCTTGCAAACTGCTTTCTATAAATTTCCTCTTATTGTCGCTCGTAGGCTTATGCCATCATAATCATCGTCTCTATCATCCCCAATTTTCGCCATCAAGTTTCGCCATCAAATTTACTCATCATCGCTAAAGAAAACCTACACAGCCTTGCAATCACCATTCCTAAAACTCATTTCATCTCACTTCATTCCATCTCATCCCTTCCATCTCATCCCTTCCATCTCATCCCTTCCATCTCATCCCTTCCATCTCATCCCATCCCATCCTATCTTTCCATCTCCTATCCAATCTAAAAATCAACATTCCGCAAGTCAATAGAAATGCAACTCCTGTAAATCTATACCTGCTTCCTATCTACTTCATAGTTGTAACAAACATTTCTTGCTACAGTTATGTTGTAACTAATAGCTTTGCTTTAGATGATTAATGAGTTTTTCCTTCGTAGTTCATGTCTGAAACTTGAGGAGGTGAATGTGAATTGTGAGAGTGGAGGGAAGATCTATAATTAATTCAAATCTTTATGTCCTATGAAAGTATATCATCGCACCCCATCAGTTTTTCGCTTTGGGATGAATGTTGATGGCACTATTTAAGTCACCTCCCTGAAGCTTCTTATCCTCAGAAAATAAAACCTGCAGTGACTGAATGTCAGTCCAGGATTCCTGGTGCCGGTAGAAGTTCGCTTGTATAGTACATTTACTAATGGTTTAGAACTTATTGAGTGTATTTGGTGTTTTATTTCAAGGTTAGGGTTCCTCATTGTAGGTTCTTGATGTTCTGTTCTTATAATATTTTCTTGTATATATGGCAGTGAAAGAAAGAACTGCTAGTAATAGAATAATCATCGATCTCCAATTTCCAGCCAGCAATCCTTACCCTCAAAATCAACAGCCAAATACAAGAAAAATCGGGTTAAATTCAAAACCTTTCAATTGATGAAAGTATGGGAATATGAAAAGACCCCGGCTTTTTGCATGTTGCGGCTTGGGCTGCGAAATCATGATGATAATGATGATCTAGAAATGTTGGGGCAGCGAGAGTTTATATATACCTCTGGAGTTACTGGGTGGGGGTGTGTGGATTTCTCAAGTGGCTTTTGATGCTACACTGGCATTTCTGGGGGATCCAAGAGGATCTAAGAAGAGTGAATTATACATGATTGGGAATTTGAAGGTATATAAGTAACGGACCTTGAGGTATGAAATAATTTCCCTTAGCATTATAATGAAAATTAGCTCAGACTCGGTCCAAGGTAATAAAGTAAGATAAGTTCAGCGAAGTTTATGGAGGATTCATAGTCCGATACACTGTCCTTGATGCTATTTTCAACGGAAGTTCAAGACCTTAAATATACACCAAGTGATAACAGAGGAGTGGTGGTAGACAGCGGTAATAATAACATTGAAGATGACGAAAACTTGATTAAGGATACGATAATATTTGCTTTTCTTGCTGTCGAATGAGCTAGATGATTATGTATCTCCAGATCTTATTATTGGTTTGCGGACTAGTTGTATGGTTTGGTGTCAAAGTTCATGAGAGTGTCGATTCCTTCGCCAATGAATGGTTTACATAATCTGCAGTGGTTGGAGGGAAGAGTTTATATAGTGAGGAAGTTCAAGGGTACTGGGTTGTGTGGATGTGGATATGGATTTATGTGTGGAGATGGAAGCGGAGATGAATGGGAGACGTAGGAGCATCTAACTGAATACAAGAAAGAGAGATAGAATAAACTGATTACTCAATACAGGTTATAATCTCGTACTGATACAGACAGTCACAAGGTATAAAAGAACAACTTTCAAACCGGGAAATTTTGGGGCAGGAATAACTAAAGCATCGCCATGATGGAGGGACAAGAACTGGGAGATGGTTGTGGAGTATGAAGGACAGGAAAAGATGCGTGGAGAAAACATTTCTAAAACTACCATCCTTACGAGAGTGAGACTCAAGTAGAGATTTATCTGCCGTATTAGGAGATGGGATGGAGTGAATTGGATGAGTATAGTGAAAACATCTAGAAGATGACAATAACAAAAGATAAAAGAGCCAGTGGTAAATAAACACGGATTCCCATCCCGCATAGCTCCAAAGCTAATTCTTTTCCCAACACAAAGATTCCTCTCTATACTCGACGCCCTTTCTGCCAATACACCCACGTTTCATGTCTGGTGCGAAGTATTTATTTTTCACATTGTTGTGTAGGAGTAAGGAATTAGAGCTTCTTTTATAGCTCCAATATTCCATGAATGACGGTTTGCGGGATGAGAAGAAAATATATGTATGAAGAGCTTAGAAGCTGAGAAGTAGGGTGATATAAAGGACGCCTCTGTGTATCGAATTGTCGCTTCCAACCTGGCTGAAAAAATGGGCTTGGGACCGCGAAGGGAAAAATCATGCGATATGCGATGGGGGAAAGTCGTGGGTGGGATGACTACATCACTTCTAATTTCGATGGTTATACAGTGGAAGTTCGTATCAGCAAAATAGTCTATATGGTGATCATATTTATCAGGGTGAACGTACTGAATGACAATAATGAATGGTCGTAAGTGAATGAATGACGTAACCCCCCCCTTTTTTTTGTCACTAGCTCTGCGTAGAACTTTCCTGTTGGGTACCTTAAGATCACAACCTAGAATTCAGTTTAGCAGTCTAATCATCGACCGATTGCCCTTCTAAATAGATAGCTTATAGATAATATTGTTTTTAAGGAAATAGACGGAATGGGGAGATAGGGGTTTATATAGACTCAAGTGGGTATGTATTGATGGAGAGTAAGCTAGCTCTGAGATTTTGAAGGTGGAGATAAAGGCGAATGCTAAAAGTAAATTTGCGTGTATATGAGAAAATGCAGAGTCGAGCAGAACGGAAGTATTTTGCTATTCAATCCCGAAGAAGGTATAAAATACTCCTTTATCGTACCATCTTTTTCCTGCAGCAACTATCTAGTACACGCTATCAAGAGCAGGCTTAGAAAGAACTATGTGGAGAGCTGCCCAAATGTGTTGTTTGTTTCCACAACTTTCATGCTTCTTGATTCGGAGCGAAAACCTAGAGTGAATCAATGTGCAGTTGGTCAAATTACTTTTAAACAGAACGACAAAACACTGACAATGAACTTGTTCCTTGGTAATGGAACTCTACCCCGACAATAGGAAACTAGTGATAATATACAAAAACAAACAAGATGTTGCCTTTCTTGAGCTTTCCTCCCTCAGTCTCCCCTTCTTCATTCTATATACACCACAAGGAAATAGATTTCGACATGCCCTCCTCCCTAACACGCCCTCACACATAGAGTAAGATTTCCCGAAAATAGATCTAAAGTTTCATAATACAGAGGATTCGGAATACCTAACCCCATCCACAAATCCCCAAACCTACCCGCAACCAGAAATCTTCACCCCCTGGGCCCCATCGTCCAAATCAACCCCAAACCAGTCATGCAGAAGTAACAAACTCTCCCAAATTAATCAGACCATATACCGCTCTCACATATTCAATACGATAGTTACAAAGACTGCTCATGATGATGATTATGATTGGCTTGACTTAAGCTAAACCAACTTGGGTCCAGGGAGGAGGAGGAATGAGGATTAAAAAGAATGGAGTCAAGTAGAAAGCGGATTTTCACCGCCATGGTATGTTTTACATTATTGCTTCCACTATCGTATTCCTTGCGTCGAAAACTACAACCACCACCACTTATCCCATTCCATCATCCACCACCCACCATCCATCCAACTATCTATCTCTGCCTTTTTCTCGCGAAGAAGGAAAAGCTCAAAGCGCTCCGGCATTCGTTCTCCATCCTAATATGGTTAGGTATTTCTGGTAACTCACAACACACACCCTCAAAAGAAGCAATCCCTGGCTGTCTTTATATATTCCACAAAACCCCTCTCAGTGCCGACCCCTTCCAAGTTCCCAGTGTTCTTTAGAGTTCCGATCATAGAACAATATTACCTTCCGTTCATCCCCCTTAAGTTTTTCCCTCTCGCTCAACCAACCAATCATGGAGGGATCCCATAATTTGCATTCTTTCCATATTGTTATTACAAGTCCTATCTCGATCGTTTTACCACAATTCGGAATTCACCTAGAGAGATTGGAGTTTGATGAGTTATAGGTGTATATAAACATATCTCGTTTCTATGTTGTAGAAAATAAACAAAAAAACAGATCGATGCATGACAATTACCGGAAAAGAGTGCCGTAGGTATCCAAATCCCTATTCCAAAACCGCTCTACTCTGGCCTAACTGCCTTGGCTCAAACATCTCGATGATCAGCCCATCACTTAATAAATAAGATATATATAACGCGAGGTTGACAGTAAAGTAGTTGGTAGTGGTGGTAAGTCTGTGAAACGATGGGAATTCTCAACAGCGATAATAAGTATCTTCGGAAATGACCCCGGAAACAAAAACATGAAACAGCCGTTAGGATAGATAGTATTAAAGCAAGATATGTGAGCTCTTTTGCTACTGAAGACCAATATGGGGCATATAAAATCCTTCGATCTTGCCCACGCCGCGCATAAGCGCCTGCTTTTCTTCGTGTAGATTTATTTGATAAGTAAATAAACAGGGAGGGAACAGAGACTTTTATAGCACGAGAGGAAGGAAAGAGGTATATGGATATGGGAGTAAAATTAATAGAAAAGAGAGGATTGGCCGCTGTACACAGTAGTGCGAAAAAACACCCAAGAGAGGGAAGAAACCAGAAACCAACGAATGGAGTGCTACAAAAGAGGAATATCTCTCGTTATAATTTCCATAACAATCAATACAGACATTTAAAAAATCACAAAAAGGGCGGAAGGCAGTAGGGAAACAATCCAATATCATCACTTTCCAACCGAAACCGATACAGATACCAAGCTTGCGATATATGATTCAAACTGCGATGCCATCACAGTCATATTGTCGAGTGGGTGGGTTATGGACGATAAAATCGAGTATACGATGAATACATGAATTGACAATGAGGATGAATATATTCCAAGATTGTGTTTGAGTTACTGTAACAACAAAAATGCCAGTAGCAACCACGAGGCAAGAACACGGTAAAAAATATATGAAGCAATTCCAGCTCCATACTCAATTTGAATACCGGAAGAAGTTGAAAAAGGTTAACTTCGACCATACAAGCCCTTCATTATATCAATACACATTCCGATATCTCCAACAGAAAATGGATTTAATGAGGTAGAAAAATATATTTATACTCGAGTAAATTATATTCAAAGATCCTACTCAAATGAAAAAAATGATCATGTAATCAATATGGAGTCCAATACACCTCACAAATTTCGATCCCGCTAAAGGGAGAGTGCGCTGCCGTTCAATGGTACAGTTCCCATCGTTTGGGTACTGTAGTGGGGGGGGGGAGCACAGTTACCTCCTTAAAAAATAAACAACCTCAAGTTTATGATATCTCGAAATCCTACAAGGGCGCGTGAATACGTGAGCGTATCATCTCATAACAAGAAACTATCGATAGCTTGGCCTAACGGATACATCACCCGCGCGCGCATAAATTTTCAGCCAGGAGGACGAAGAATCGTACGTAGGTCGGATACGTTAGTGCTGCACTGATGATCAGTATATAAATCCGACGATGTGATAAATTGTGAAGATGAAAAAACTCAAAAACATCAATTGAGAAAGGCCATCATGCTGTACTGCTGGTTAAGGCCTCGTTATTTCGGAGGAAAACTTGAGTACAAATTGTATCTGTGCCTGTTTCAATCCTCAGAGCGCCTTTGAGAAAGAAGTTGCCCACGAATCAGAACAACAAATGTGTAGATCTGGAAGTGCTATGTGAACACGCAACTGATTCAAGTACCCCTTCGTACCGCCCGAAACCTTACAAACTCGCTCATAAGAGCATCATAAAACACAGCAACCGAACCCCATACTCAAGCTCCATAGAAAACTTGAGGAACTGATACTCCCGGCGTCCTCCGCAAGTAACGCAGGAGACCTTCGGATTGTTGTACAAATATCATGGTTTCTACTGCCGAGGTATCCCAACAGCTTCATTTATTGTAAGTGCGACATAATTGAAACACAGACTGCCGGTCCTCACATCGCATGTAGAAGGTGTCTACCAAATATATGAGCACTTGGACATCAGTAACATAAATTCCCCACGCATAGTCCACGCTGAAATACATATATACCACACCGAGTGTACAGGAACCGCCAATACTAGGCAGCTGATGGGTATACCAGTATCCAAGTATTCTTGTCTCCCACAATATTTAGGTACGACTTGTCGTTGTATAGTGTGTGGACTATCGCGACCATAAGATAACGTTCTTCGTCGTCGGAATATTGAATCCTTCATGGCATCGTACCATACTCGTAGATCTGTCGTACTTCTTATCTTTATCCTGTTTCGTATCCTTCTTCGTGTCTTCGAGAACAACTTTGTACACCAAAACATAATACTCGTACATCTGTAGCTTTCGCAACGTTACCGTTCTCTACTCGTATATTCGGAGTAAAGCCGGAATATCGAACGAATACTTCAGTATCATGCCATCGATGTTGTGAACCCTTTCGAATGGTAGGTATACTCGGTCCAAGGAAATAAGCAAGCAAGCAGTCCAAATCAATGTAGACTATTTCTCCGGTATTGCACTAGCGATTTTGTATTGGCCTCAAGTACTTCCCAAGGTTTGTCTATAACGAGAATTTCAAGTCAAAAATTATGAGACATTGTGAAGTCAATTCCAGCCTCACATAAGCCGACTTCCTTCTAGCTCTCCTCGTGAGTAAAAAGTACCGCGACTTGCCTTCCGACCCTTACCCCTAGGAAGGAAAATAACCATGCGAGTACACCGCAAGTGTTAGCCGAAAACGCCACCAGATGAAGGGGCCTTATTTCGGGTCGGAGTTTGAAGCTTCTTTTGAATTTTCAATTTTGCATTCGTGTTTTTTTTTTCTCCGGTGCTATTGAAATTGTATTATGGATTAATATATTCAATAACCCTAGCCCTATGTTTGTGTTAAAACTCACGATGTTCAATTTGAAAATTTGTGGCTGGTAAGGGGAAAGGGAAATGGAAGAATATATGTCCGGAAGATCTCTCACATTTCATAAACTGATCAAGTTCTCCAATCGGTGTTGCTGCGGCTGGCGGGTGCGTGCCGCTGTAGATGGTCGTAGATGGCGGTAAAGTTAAGGAACCATTTCCAAGGTACTGTCAGCACAGAGAGTAAGATGGCATGATTTTTATAACAGTCAATGTAATATCATCTTTAGACTCTGGCTGTAGGATGGATATTAAAGGTACAAGAATATAATCGCCGAGCCTCGTATGATACATACAGTACAATTAGTTCATTCAGCTCGTAAGTTGTAACCTTTTCGTGAAAGCTACCAGATCTTTTATTCTTACAATACACTCAGCTTCACCCTCGTGATTAATGGCAATTCTTGGCGGGCGCGGAAGCCTCGGCCGGTGAATCGTGATAAAGTAAACATGATGTGACTCGTGAGGAAGTTGAGAAAAGTGGAAGTTGGGGGAGAATCTTTGGGACAGTGGGGGAAGAATAGTACGGTCTGGAGATTTGAAGTGGAGACGTTCAATTCGTATGGGATTACTGGAAATTTGGAGTAAAATTGTAAAGGGCCGATTACCTCCATATGCTTATGCGTAAAAGCGGACATCTCCTTTGCTTTAAAGCATGTGGAATTATGGTAACTGGGAAAGATTATGAGGAGAGCGGGGAGTGGGGATCTTGGGGTTTTATTCTTTTCTGGAGTAATTGCGGGAGAGAAGGAATTCGGAGATGAGTGGATTTCAAACGATAGAACTTTAGAAGAAAGCAAGGAGGGAAGGAAAGGCGAGGACAAGGGATGTTAAGGGGGCAAGGGAGGAAAAAGTTAAAAATGTGGGAAGCAAGATTTTATCCATCTCTAAGAACTAACTTATGATTACCTTTAAGGTTATTTTGATTATTCAAAATCCATATCAACAACTCTATTTTATCGTCATCTTTTAGGTTTACAACAATAATACCCAAATTCCTTACTGTAAATGACTTCCAAGAGATAATAAACGCCCATGTAAAACAATCCCATCGCAATGTCTCAAAGCTACACGACAAAAACCAACCTCGCTTGGCATTTAAAAAACCCAGACTACAATGCAGTCTGCATCCCATACATTTTGCAATCCCGGGGGTTTACATGCCAAGATACACGACACGTTTTTGGGGTAGTACACCCGAGAGCCTGTGAGTGACAAACGGGTGGGCGGCACCCAATGGTTTCTTGCAAAGTTAAACTTGATCTTGCCATCTTGGCCACCAGGGCCCCTGCATTTAGAGATTCTTCAGCCACCTGCTTCCTTTCTGTTTGGAAGTTTCATGATTTTATATTAACAATAAAAACAAATCTTGGGAAAGAACTTACGAGTAGTACCCGTGAAATCCCCAGAATCCCCAGAATCCAAACAACCTAAAACTCCAGAACTCCAGATTTTTACCATTATTGAGAATTCCAAAGATTCCAGAACAAATGAACGGACTGTCCGCACAATCCAGATCAAATTATCCACTGAAATGCCTTACAAATCTTTAGCTTTGGTACTAGTTTTGGCGGAAGTGTGGCTCAGTCTCGAAAAACAATAATCCTAAAATGAAACTAATAGCCGACGCCTTAACGCTTTACTTCCAAAGGATATCAACGCCGTGCAAATAGTCAGGCTAGAACCTTGAACTTGAAAAATATTGGTCACTGGACTCTGGAGACGCAATTCTAGGAAAGGCTTGTGACGGCTTTGTATCGAAGTTCAGACCGCATTCGTAAAGCTCCCCAACAATCTTACTTACAAGGAGATACCTGTCACTCAAAAGAAACACAAATAACCTCATGTAACATGGTCACGTTGATGGCTTGCATTTCACTGCTACAGTATTTGAACATGGGGAATTGATATGCATGAAATGATCCTCGGCTGGGATATCTTCATGATATTCGGTCAATTATGTACGTACTACAGTATGTTTACTGCTATACGTGATACATGTGATGCTGTAAGTTTTTGATAACGTTACCAACTTACCACTGAATGTCAATTCGCTAATGAAAGCAACATGCAACTTGGCTCTTGCCACGAAGGAGGCTCGAGAGTTGAGAGTCAAATTCACAGTTTGTGGGGATTTATTAGAACGGGTCTTGAATCCCAATTTGGACTTGATCAGCCATCCAGTAAAGGGGACTGACAGCTCCGATTACGCCCCTGTAAGCTGGCTTTCAAACATAAGATCTTACCAACTAAGTTCACTCAGTATCAGATGTTTATTCTATCTATTGGTTTTAGCTCCAATGGTACGAACCATACAATATTGCATCAATCATCAATCTACCATAGAGAAAGCCTAATCCGCGGCGTCCACATCAAATCAATTGACAAATAAAGAAATTTCAAATGGCATTCTCTTCAATAATTTCAGCAAATGAACTCAAGAAGAAGAATGAAATTACTAATCATATTAAGTTCAATCTAGTCTCCAATAGGGATTTGATCATGCTTCAAACTAACTCGATCATGTTAGACTGCAGTCACCGCCCAATAGTAAGCATCAGATATCCTTCTAGACCGAGGATGTTACCTAGTCGTGCTAGTCATCTTCCTTATACCTACTTGTCTACTTCAAGACTTCAAGTCTTTTAACCATCTCCATAATAATGTTTAGTCTTGGTCCCTTACAAAAAGGACCGATTACTCGGGGTATCGCACAGACCAAACCCTCGGCTACATGTCTAGGTAAGTAGATGTCTGGAGAGAGCATTGTTAGCAAGACATGGGGTAATTAGCGTTCATGTGGAGTGGCGGCGTCCCCATCTGGAGAGAATTTGAATACTTTGGCGATAGGCCATAATAACTGCAATTACGATACAAGCGTGTATACCATGGTCCATGGTGACACGGTCTTTACCCCAGTACGTCAAGTACCATGGGACACAGATACAAAAGGACTCGATTCCCTCGAAACTATAATCTTTTCTTCCCCAGTCTCTTCAGCAACAACAGCTTTACTCAGACAATTGACAATCTATATCGACTGAAATTGTCACTTCACATCTATTTCATATCCTTCCTTTTTCCTCTCCTCTAATACATCTAAAGCCATCACAACAATGGCCGGAACTACAGATGTCGCCCGCATTGAGGCGCCCGTAACAGCCAAAGCATACATGATGTGTGCTTTCGCTTCCTTCGGTGGTATCTTCTTCGGTTATGATTCTGGATATATCTCTGGTGTCATGGGAATGGATTACTTCATTAATCTATATGTACGTCTCTAATTCAGTCAGCCCTACTTCAAGCTATATCTAACATGCTATCTTTAGACCGGCAAACCAATTCCTGGCCCTGGAGCATCAATTGCCGAAAAAAACGCATTCGTCCTCCCTGCTTCCGATAAATCTCTCATCACTTCTATCCTCTCCGCCGGTACCTTCTTCGGTGCCTTGATCGCTGGTGATCTTGCCGATTGGTTCGGTCGCCGAACCACTGTCATTCTCGGATGTGCTATCTTCATCATCGGTGTCATCTTGCAAACTGCTTCTACTGGTCTCGGTCTCCTCGTTGCTGGTCGTTTAATCGCCGGCTTTGGTGTTGGTTTCGTCTCTGCTACCATCATTCTTTACATGTCCGAGATTTGCCCCAAGAAGGTTCGTGGTGCTTTGGTTTCCGGTTACCAATTCTGTATCACCATTGGTCTTCTTCTCGCATCATGTGTCGATTATGGTACTCAAAACCGTACCGATACTGGTTCTTACAGAATCCCAATCGCTCTCCAAATGGCATGGGCTCTCATCTTAGCTGTCGGTCTCTTCCTCCTTCCTGAATCTCCAAGATACTACGTCAAGAAGGGTGATCTCGATCGGGCCGCCATCAATCTTGCTCGTCTTAGAGGTCAACCACAAGGCAGCGAACTCATTCAACAAGAACTTACTGAGATCATTGCTAACCATGAATACGAAATGTCCGTCATTCCTCAAACTGGTTACTTCGGATCCTGGATGAACTGCTTCAAAGGAAGTCTCAGCAACCCAGGCTCCAACCTCCGCAGAACCATTCTCGGTACTTCTCTTCAAATGATGCAACAGTGGACTGGTGTCAACTTCATCTTCTACTTCGGAACTACCTTCTTCCAAGCTCTCGGCACGATCTCCAACCCTTTCCTCATCGGTTTGATCACCACTCTCGTCAACGTCTGCTCCACTCCAATCTCCTTCTACACCGTTGAAAGATTTGGTCGTCGTACTATCCTCATCTGGGGTGCCCTCGGTATGTTGATCTGTGAATTCATCGTTGCCATCATCGGAGTCACCGCTGGTCGTGAATCTCAACACAACACCGCCGCCGTTCAAGCCATGATTGCTTTCATCTGCATCTACATTTCCTTCTTCGCCACTACCTGGGGTCCAGGTGCTTGGGTTCTTGTTGGTGAAATCTTTCCCCTCCCAATCAGATCCCGTGGTGTCGGTCTCTCCACCGCCTCCAACTGGCTCTGGAACTGTATCATTGCCGTCATTACTCCATACCTCGTCGGTACTGAAAAGGGACAAGCAAACTTGGGCGCCAAGGTCTTCTTCATGTGGGGTTCTCTCTGCACATGCGCATTCGTCTATGCTTATTTCCTCATTCCCGAAACTAAGGGTCTCTCCCTCGAACAAGTTGATCGTATGTTGGAGGAGACTACTGCACGTACATCTGCTAAATGGGTTCCCCACTCTACCTTTGCCGCTGAGATGGGTATGACTGATAAGGATGGCGCTGGTGTTGAGCATGTTCAACATGCCAACAAGCTTGATGTTTAAAGCATGAGCTGATGAGGATGTGGATTATAATGCACAGTTCGATAAGAGCGAACTGGGATAAAGTGGAGGTTTCTGTTTCAAGGGTGATGTTACAATAGTAATCACGGTGTTTGGGGGCCTGGATTGGTCGGGTCAGTCCCATGATAAGGGATTAGGATATCCTTACGAGTTTTTGGTTTATGAGATATGTCATTGTATATACGCGTGCATGAATAAAATAATACTGTTATGATTTAAACCTTGCCTTCTTTGCTCTGATAGTTGTTCTTGTGATGTCTCGACTTCTTATTCCAGTCTTTTGAATGCCAGTATGACCTGTCTGTTAATTTCCGTGTTTCTAGTCACTCAATGCTGTCTCTCGAATCAACGTATACTAGTAGTACATTCTCTTATGTCTACCTCGTAAATATCAAATCATCACTTAGAATCGCCAGTCAACTAACCTCTTCCTTATAATTGCAATCTTGATTGTACATACACATTACCTTTTAACCAGTCACCCATGAGCGCACTGTTGTAAATGTAGTTCATGATTTTCTCAATGAACTTTCCACAGTGCGGAGATTTCTCGTTATATACTAATTACTTTAGTAAATTCTTTACTATTTCTATTTCTTCATCTCTCAACTATTATTGAGACGATGTTCGAAAACTACGCTCTCCTCCTCACCCTTCCTCCACTCCTTTACTCTCACAATCCCAATCCCAATCCTATTCCCATTATATATACCCATGAAATTTTCCAGCCGCCGATCGATTCTCTATTGTGTTTATATGCACCAATCTGGAAGGCTGAAGAAGGACCTGCGGATTTATTACTATACTATCAATTTCCAAACTGGTTTTCACTCGACCCTTTTCCGTTCTCGGATTATTTTCACTCTTTAAGTCCTATTATTGTTTTTAGATATTATTGTTGTTGATTCAACATATTCAATCTCTTCTTTCGTGTTCGTCTCGATTTCCCTACTTTATAATCTCCGCGCATATCACAACTCAAATATCTCGATATTAGGTAAGATTCCCAAACATTCCCTCAAATTCTTTAGAACCTTGTGCTATATAGCACAGGGCCCGGATTTAGCTTTACTCTCAAAAAGATTGAAAAGGAGAGGAAGAAAGAGTTTTATACTACAACCGTCCCCACTCATACAAAATCAGCTTTCCACGTGTCTCTTACACACCAAAGCTTCTGCGGATACCGATAGTATGTTATACTCCTATAACCAGTTCCAAAATTCTTTTGTATAAAAGATTTCGAAAGCCTTGGGAGGGTGAGCTGAATCATCACAGTAGTTATTCGGAGGAGTGACGAAATCTCAAGTTGGTGATGAAGAGAAAAGGATCATTTGACCAATTTTGGAAAGGCGGTATGAGTAGAATTAGACTTGGCTCTGAGAACTGGGTAAAGTTTGGTTTATTAGGCGTGCACTTGCTGCCTTGTCACTATTATATTGTATTTTCCATCGCTATAGCGTGCCTTAATCATCGACGCATAGGGTTCCAAAATGGCTAAAACATTTTGCTGTTATTTTCTTGTTTCCTCCCTTCTTTCCGTTGATTTTCCATTCTATCTTTACAGCTTGAGAGAGACATCTACACTACATAGTATACAATAAAGTCCAGTAGATCATTCTCGCATCTTACTGTACAATCATTCTTTTTATCCAAGTCGTTTCCCTTTTGCTTTCCTTAAAAAAACTATATATACAGGGAGAAGAAAGCCGTTTTCGTACTACGAATATATAAAATTTCAACATCAAAACTTCCTTCAAACTCGGCTTGTGATATATAACTATAGTATAACTCTACGAATTCCTTTATAGGTGTATAAAAGGTCTAGTTACGGTAGAAATTATTACTTTCATCATCGTAATATACCTTCATTATCAACTAACAATCTTATTGTTAAGTATCAATTTCTATATTTTTATCAAGGTTCTTTTCACTGGCTCTTACTTATTCTTCTATACTACATCCCCCCATAATTCCTCTCTGAATAGAAAATCGCAAGACAAATATCACACAAACTATATATTCATTTCTAACAATAATGCATTTCTCCGCGAATTCCTGTCATACTTGGAAAGTTTTATTCGGTTCAACTACACGGAAAGGAAAATAGGGGAGAGATGGTGGCTTTTATATTGTAATGCTAGTTTTCCGCTGGGTTGCTGTACATTGCAGTAAGATGGCTTCAGCGCTTACGGTTCCTAGGATCAGGAAACTGAGAACATGTGTATATGAGAGGGAGATGGGATGATATTACTCCATATACTTTCGTTGAACCTAAATGTCTCTAGTCTTACTCTTACTGATTTTTCTAGAATTGAATAATACTCTCTCTAGTATATAAACATCGGGTGCATGAAGATGGAAGAAGTAAATATTCAAAAAAATGCCTTCTTTACCAACAAGGTTCTCAGAAGCAGAAAATCACCACCCACAATATACGTTGTGCTGATATTGATTTCTCTGAAAGAGACTGGCTGCGCCTCGAATGATGGAGAATGGTGTTATGCTTGTTATATTGGTTACTTCTATCGTTGGCAATGAGTACTTTGGCTATGGCGAAAGTAGGAGAAAGTGGTGGAAGTGGCAGTGGAAGTAATCAATGGTGGAAAGTAAATGGAGAGAATGGTACAAAGAATTCGGATTATTCAATGCCAAATAGGGAACGGTTGATTATAAGAATTCTGTCTTGATAAATGAGAAAAACTTCGGAGAGAATAAGACGGGACGGGATGGTAGAAAGCAGGTACTGGAGTGATCTCCTAGCCTTTGTTTTCTTCTTACGCACAATAACTCAACAATTATAGTATTCAATACCGAAAATATGAAAGGTTTTATATGCATTAAAAGAGGGGAGAAGAAAAAGTGAAGACTACGGGAATAAGGGAAGAACGAGCAGTATGAAATTTGTATGAAATTTGTAAATAGTCGGTTCTTAGAGTTTGAACTAGAAAGATGAGACCTTGTGAGATGTAATTATTATGGGATTCGCGGAGATGAAAGATTTGTTGACAGCGAAAAGAGGAGTAAGAATTCTTGTTGTTAAGATGGGTATTCGTCACTGATGTAGTATCTATCAAATACTCTCAACTACTTACAATCGACATACTCGACTGACAGATTATACGTGCTAACATCTTTGATATCGTGATACAAACCGAGGGTCTGCAATTTGGATACGCCTAGAATTTGCCCGATCCTTCTGTGGTGCAAAATATTGCCGGGAAGCATACAACATCTTGGCCCTTGGGGGTACTTATATCTTGCCGCGAGGACATCTTCAATTGTGAATGATTATTCAAATTCAGTAATATGAAAATAAGAATTCTTCCTGGAGTGAATTACAATCCAGAATACAAGACTTAAATTCCTCCTCCCCTCTCACTAGTAGAGGTTCTCCTCTCCTCATATATAAACTACCCTCTAACCTACAACAACCCACTACTCAGAATTCGAGATACACCTCACTCGGCGCCGTGCAAGGGCCAAAAAGCTTGTCCATAGAAAGTTTTGGGCTAAGTTGCGAGGATAACACTATATAAGTAAGTTTCTTAAATTACTTTTCGACTTCGGGTTGTTTAATGAACTTGGAGAGATTTGCTATTGCTTTGCTTTTGCTATCGTTATACAAATATAAACATAAAGTGAAATTACAGTTGATGATGACAAGAACATATATAATGGCAACCAAAAACCACGGATTTTTTGATATAAGAATAGTACAGCGAGATTTGAACATTGAATGAAATGTGAGAAGCTCTAGGAGAGAACGAAGAAATATGACTTCTCCCGGCCTACTACCTGGTTCGTGGTGTGTACAAAAGTAAATTGTCATTTTATTCAAGCCTGAGAAGACTTTATATAAGGGGATAATGAGATTATAGAGATAAGGAAAAGAATGAATAGAAGAGAAGGAGGAAAATTTGCTAATGAATCTTCAATATTGTAAACCAGAGATCCGCTACCGGAGTAGATGAAATCACTCTTCATTTCCTAGGACCCTGAATTCCCGACCCTCCCAGCTCCAATATTCAAGATGGTTTCATTGTCGCAATATAATAGACTTAGAGCTCCAAGCTATTTGAAGATTATTATAGGAGTATGGAGCTGGTGAGATTTTTATGAATGGTGAAGGGGTATATTTACTTGTATTTGGTGTGGTGGATGAAGATGAAGCAGAAATTAATATTGTGGGCCTACGCTTATAGTAATAGAAATACGAAGTAATGGAAGTAGGATGGAGTAGGATGATGATAGTATAATAAGACTACATAGAATGAATCTCCTCTTCTGTCCCCAAAGACTGGATGGGATAATGGGAGACAGAACAGGAGTATCAGTCTCTGAGACGAAATAGAACGACAGCAACTTGAGCGATGGTATGCGTGTGACTTCAATCTCGAAGCAAGAAAGGATAGAGATATGCAATCCTCCTGGAAGTTACAGATTAGTTGCTAGTGGGCTACCGGTATTGGTCAACCAGGCCTTAACCCCAGTCGGATGGCATCCGGGACTCGTATCCGCCTACCTTAGCTATTTCAGAAGAAAATGGGCTCTTAACATCCCGTACAAAGGCTCCCTCGAGATTCCCCTGGTCCAAAGTCTTAGAAGCATCTCGCATCCCGGATCTCATCGTTACCGGCCCAAACCCCGACTTGCAGAATTTCGAGACCCTTACAGACACATCACTATTTCGAATATTTCTCGAAGGAAGTTCCATCTAGAGCTCCCACACCGACATCTTTCCAATTTCCAATGATGCTACAGAACGTTGCAAGATAATGCAGCGGTGTTCTATCAAAGTGCGTCATGGTGTAATATTTCTCAGCTGTGAAGGATTTCGCATGATTGAGATGTAACTTCTTCAAGTTTGGCATTCCATCTGCCATTTACTGATATATTGCACTCGACAGGTCTACAATGAACAAGCTTGAGCCAAAAAGTTTTGAGGTTCAGTAAACAATTCTGTTTCTCAGTCGGCAAAGTCGCGATTCCGGGCCACCAGGGCGTACACCAGCCTCGACAAAGGCTGATGCTTAAGTATTTGAGTGCAGATTGAAGAAGGATTCCTGGTCGAAGGGGAATTTCCTTGAAAGCTGTTTATAAATTCAAGAAATGATTGCAAGTTTGGGCTAGTTGAGAGCTCGAAAATTAAATACGAATATTATCGATTTCCCACGGCCGATTCAAAACATGAATTCCAATGAGTCCTTGACTCCTTCAGAGATTCTTGGATGATCCACTGCAAGCGAACTATCGCGCAAGTAATCTTACATCCATACTTCAAAAATACTTTTGCATACATTCTTCGAAGCCGAGAGCTATAATACACTTATCGGAGCCCCCACGTGATGAAACTCGTTCTCGCAGCTCGCTCCGATGCTGACCGAGATGCCACGACAGGCAGCTGCAATGGTTCGGACTTAACGCACATGAGGGGAATGCAACAAGCTTTCTGCAACGAAGATAGAAAATCCCGAGAAAGATGCGATGTATGCAAATGGATGTATGAGATATATATGAGGAGAGAAAATGCCTCAAATATGATATAATGGAGAGGAGGATGTAGAAAATGTAGAAAGAGCAACAGTATATAGCTTTTTTAAGCTTCATGTTCAACATCTTAACCTTCCTTATTGACTGGCATCTGAGACTGCCCAGGTGAAGATAGTAGAAAGATAGATCTGTGGCACTGATGGTCACCCACATAATGGTGCTGGTGTGTCCCCAACTTCAACGGCTTTCTGAGTGGTAGAACTGTAGAACTTCATACACAGATACGCAGATACGCAGCTCACTCTTTGTCTTGTTTATACTTTTTTACGATTGAATTTACAGTTTACGGATAAATTACAAAATGAAAATCTCATCGGTATAAAGTCGGCGACTAGATAGCATCTTGAGCAAAAAAAAGAACCCGCAACTTATCAATCTTACCCCTCTAATTGGTTCATTTATATCAAGGTTCCCACATAAATAATCTCCAACTTCTCCCTCTCTCCAAAAGACCGCAGAAATAAAATATCAAAACATTACTTCATTCTTCCAAATTGATGTAAACAATAGTATCTTGAGGGCAGTTTATTGACGCCCCAACCAAATCATGACTTCTTCACGACCTCCGGGTTCTCCACCTTTGCGCGCGACTTCTAGAACTCCAAGTTTAAGAAGTCAATCTATTTCGCAGTTCACACCGACACATCCCAGTGGATTGAGAGAATCTTATACACTTGCCACGAGTCCGGAGACAAGAGATCTTGGAGAGGATGGCACAGATGATAGGCTCGATGAAAACTCGAGAAATGAAACCGAGCAACCTTCACCGCATTCAGATCCTACCCGCCCCGATATCTCTGCCAACACAGATGATGAACTTGTCGGTAATGCACATGAAGATACTGGGATTGGGAAAAAAATTGCCGATGAAACGACCGCGTTACTGAGGAAGCCTCTTGAAATGATTGGCAATGCTGCACATCCCGGACCTTGCAATCATGGAACGTTCAGTCCGAGGCTGGAGAGTCGTGCGGATAGTATGAGGAGCTTTGGAGGCTCTGCGCCAGTGTCTCCAAATGGCAGCGGAGAGGCTGGCGATGGGATGGTTGGAGGGCTACTGAAAGGCTTGGGGATGAGGAATGCATCCATGGCGAAACCAAAGAGAATGAGTACGACGAGTTGGCTCGCAGAGCAACATGGAATCACCAACACTACTGCAATGTATGTTCCGCTTCCACGGTGTTGGGTTTGCGTATAGAATTGGGCTAACATTCTGTTGTGTAACAGGTACATCAATTACTATGTACCATTTTTCACCTGGATCCGACAATATAGATGGGTGCATCTTCAAGGCGACTTAATAGCTGCTATCACGATGGCTTCCTTTTACCTACCTATGGCACTTTCCTACGCATCGAACCTCGCACACGTTCCTCCGATCAACGGTCTTTACTCCTTTGTTTTCAATCCACTTATATATGCTATACTTGGAAGCTGTCCGCAAATGGTTGTTGGACCCGAGGCCGCAGGAAGTCTTTTAGTTGGTACAGTCGTGAAATCTAGTGTGGATATAGGACATGGGGGAGAAGAAGATGATTTAATGCACGCGAGAGTGGCTGGTATCGTTACTGGTATGGCCGGAGCAGTAATTCTTATTGCTGGTTTGACTCGCCTGGGCTTTTTAGACAGTGTGCTGAGCAGACCATTCTTACGTGGATTTATTTCCGCAGTGGGTTTTGTCATTATGGTTGACCAGTTGATCCCAGAGATGGGATTGGCAGATTTGGCAGATGAAGTAGGTGTCGCTCATGGCAGTAGTGTTGACAAGTTGGGATTCTTGTTCCGTAATGCCGGAAAAGCGAACAAGCTTACCTGTATTGTTGCCGGCGTGAGTTTCATAATAATTATGATATTCAGGTATGTCGGAAACCCGTCTCTAACTTTACCTGACAAGTAATAACCCTCCTCCAGAGAGATGAAAAAGCGCCTTCAACCTCGATATCCGAGTGTTGCATATTTTCCCGATAGATTTCTAGTTGTGGTTATTTCAGCCATTCTAGCCTGGCAATTCAATTGGGAAGGTCTTGGATTAGAAATCCTCGGCGAGGTTAAATCGACAGGAGGTGCTCCATTTACATTCAGATGGCCATTCCAAATATCTCATATGAAGCATGTCCGAGAAGCTATGGGAACATCATTTCTAATTGCCCTCCTTGGTTTCTTCGAGTCATCTGTGGCGGCGAAAAGTCTTGCAGGTACAGAGGGTAAAGATATGATACAAGGCATTCAGCTTAGTCCAAATCGTGAATTAGTTGCTCTCGGAGTTGCAAATTTGGTCGGTGGTTGCTTTCAAGCAGTACCAGCGTTTGGCGGTTATGGACGAAGTAAAGTTAATGCTAGCACTGGTGGAAAAACTCCAATGAGTAGCATTTTCCTAAGTCTGTTAACCGTTATCTGTATTATGTTCCTCTTACCTGCATTCTATTATCTTCCGGTATGCACCTATGAGACTTGCGGGATTTTACTATACTAACAAATTCCTAGAAAGCGGTCCTCTCTTCGATGATTACAGTGGTAGCCTATTCTCTAATTGAAGAAGCGCCTCACGACATAGCGTTCTTCATTCGAATTCGTGGATACACCGAACTTGGATTAATGATCATCATCTTCGCCTCTACGATTTTCTACTCACTTACTCTTGGTATCGCCATTGGGGTTGGTCTCTCCCTTCTCTCTGTCATCAAACACTCAACTCGTCCACGTATCCAAATTTTAGGTCGTATTCCCGGCACCAACCGCTTCGAGAATGCGGAGGATAATCCAGAGAAATTGGAATTCATCGAGGGCTGTCTTATTGTGAAAATCCCCGAACCTCTCACCTTTGCCAACACGGGTGATTTGAAAAACCGCCTAAGACGATTAGAATTATACGGCACGAACAATGCTCATCCCGCTCTACCCCGCGTCCGCTCTCCTGAACATAACAAAAACATCATCTTCGATATTCACGGCGTTACAGGACTCGATGGTTCAGGTACACAGGTTCTAGAGGAAATCGTGAGAGGATATAGAAATAGAGGGGTTAGAGTATTCTTTTCTCGTAGTCCTCCAGAAGGAAGTCCCATTTGGAAATTACTGGAACGCAGTGGCATTTTGGAAACTTGTGGGGGAAGAGGACATTTTGTACGGGATGTGGGAGAGGCGTTGAGGTTGACGGAAATGGAGGTTGAACCGGATGCTGGGGATAATAATTTGGCGGGTGATGTAGGGAGTGCGTGATTGCATCTCAGGACTAGAAGTCGACGGAGAAATTACTTGTTGGGCTCTGTAGAGGTAGAGGTAGAGATTTCTTTCTTTCTTTCTTGGTGTTGGTTTGTGGATTGGAATTTGGATTGGCTTTGCTGTGATGGATGAGCGAATGAGCGAGCATTGCTTGGCGTACGGTGATTGATTGATGGGTTGATGAATGGATTGATGGATTGATGAATAGATTGATGGATTGATGCGTTCGATGATGAGATGAAGATTTACATATATATTAACATGGGATGGTAATTTGGTGGTAGATACATACTTAGATGGGAACTTTATGAAACGAAAGTTTTGAGATGGTGTCTTGCTTGCATAGTCGGGTCGAAGCAAATACACTGAATGAAGCTTAATATATGAGTGATGTGAATGTATAGTAGAGCAGTAGTAAATAATGTTGAGCTTTATAGTTGATACTTTGTAGATAGGGGGACTAGTAGGTAATAGTAGTATATATTTTAGTAGTATATACTCTAAATAGTGTGCACACCACTAGATGTATACTAGGTATACTAGGTATATTCTTCCATTGCTTCATTGCTTCATTGCTTCATTGGCTATGGGGTACCTACCTACCTAGTATACAATCAATGCGAACAATGATACACACACAAGACTAACGCGCTTGCCTGCTTGCTCGTCTGCTCGTTGAATAATCAAATCCTCGGGATCTATAAAGTAATGCATACATACAGTACTAAATAACCACTACAGTCTACGGCTCAACAACATGGATGGCAAGATACTAGGTACTCGTATCAAAATCAAAAGATACACTTAAGTAGGTAGGTAGGTAGTGAGAGAGGTAGATAGGTAGGTAGGGAGGGAGGTACATAGGTAGGTATACATATATACACACATAAGAATAAAACAAAAAATTCGTCATAAAAACACAACACAGACAAGTTCAACCTCCAACACCAACTCCAACTCCAACTCCAGATCAATCGAAATCATCCGAGATCGTTTCATTCCGCTCCATCCCATTCCTTTCCATTCCATTCCATTATTCCCGATCCATTTCCATGCCGGCGGGATTTTTTTTTCCCAATCAAATAATCCCATGTCCAGTTTTCATCCCAGCCTAGTGGGTTGGGGTATCCTAATATCCAAATATCCTAACATCTGAATCTTTGCTTGCTTGCTTGCTTCCTTCCTTCCTTCCTTTTGATTTGAGGAAAGGTTGCCAGCGTGGTGTTTTGTTTTTTTGATCCTTGATGCTTAATCCCAAGAGCGAAAAGCTAAAAGATGATAGCTCAAATTCCGTTCCGTTCCAATCCTCTCCAATCCTATGCCATTACCC
>NGKG01000006.1:1353118-1370028 GCA_002162505.1 Myriosclerotinia scirpicola | reverse complement strand
TGCCACCCAAAATTCAAAAAAGGAATAAGTAGATGAACAGATGAGTAAATAAATCATCAATAGAAAATTCATAAAGCCAACCCGGTTCCATCACCTGTCCAGCGATATAGCGAAAGCACTTCTCGTCTCTTCAACTGTTGTTCGTTGAAATCTTCGGGGATGCGGCCGCGGACTTGGGCGAGGGCGGAGCGCATTACTTTGCGGAAGTTGCGCTGGGAGGGGAAGGATGTTAGTGGTGGTAATGAGGAGGGAGGGAGGGTTAAGGAAGAAAGAAGGAGGGAGGAGGTAGAGGGGAGAGAGAGAGAAGAGAGAAAGAAGAACTAACCTGATATTCTGTGTTCAGCGTTGCAACACAGGCTTCATGTGCTCTGACGATAGTCTCGCACGCTTTTACCACGCTGGGTGATGCTTCCACCTATTCATATCCCCCATTAGCTTCTAGGACTCCAAACCCGTGCCTGCACATCCAACACCAGAAAAGGAAAAGAGATACACCTCCCCAACATACCTGAAGTTTATCCGCAATAAGCAACAACAAAAAGCTTCCCTGCAACAAATACACCCCAAAGAAAAACGGCATAAATTCCAACCCCGGATCATATTCCAAAATATTATTGATCGCTTCGGCCGCACTAACGGCGTGACCCGTCGCATTAATAAAGCTTTGCGACGAGATCCATAGATCATTATCATCAAGTAAAGAGATCGGATCCCATTTCCCGGTTAATAAAATGTGAAGAACGTGCATGACGTGTGTGCCATAGGCTACCACGATGCGTGTTTGGATGTTGGCTTCGGAGACGTGGTTGGAGGAGGCGGTGTGGACGGAGTGAACTGAGTGGACCGAGGGGGTACCGATATCGTTGTGTTCGAGAGGTTTATTGGTGGTGGATTGAGTGCCTTCCATGTTTTGATCATTTGGATCATCTGGCAAGGGGGGGATTTGTTCGGATTCAAAATCCCTTAGACTTTGACCATAGGCGTCGAGTTGTCTTGCGATTTCATTAGCGTGATCATCCCACTCGCGAGCGGAGCGAAAGCCAATGCCGAATCGAGGATGATTTTTGGCGTGGTAGAGATCGACGATTTCGCCGAGGATGGTCATGAGGGGTAGGAAGTATCCGAATATACTATGTCCAGTACACTCAAAGTTAGGACCGCGCCTTCTTATCCGTTGAGTGCCCGATGGGGAAGTAATATGAATGCTTGAATCACCAGTATAGAATTCTCCAGCCTGCCATAGTGCGTCTTCCATTGGCTGGAGAAGACCGTCGCATTCTATGTCTAACAGAAAGAGTGGTCTATTATAACATAGTGCGAGGTGCCTATCCACTGTATAGCAAAGCCACCATATTCTCCTCCTCTCTTCTCTTTCTTCTTCGGTTATTGGTCCCGGAGTCCGGGGTAATTCGTCGTCATATTCTCCATTAGCATCAACATCATTGGCCCCTTCGTTAGGTTGCTCCGAAGCCATAGATGCCGATGATTGTGGTAATTCCCTTCCTAATTTAAGTTCGCGAGCTAATGACCATGCTGCATTCCACCATCGAAGGCTCGCTCCTTTGTACTCGCTAGCTGACACCACAGTAGCGAGATGAATATAAGTTATAACGTCATCAAGAGTTCCAGCGGCACCAAAAGCACCTGTTTCGTTTAGTGCATCTGTAGATACCGAACCGGGCATTGCTACACCAAGACCGCCCAACGCCACACCATTAATGATAGTATTAGAAAAATTGGCGGCAGAATCACTGCCCCCTGTCGTTCCATGAATAAGAGGTTTAAGAAGACCAACAGTAAGTTCGAGTAATTTTTGACAAATTCGTCCACGAGCTGATGGACTGGCTGTTAGAAAAGCTGCGTCACTAGTTTGTGCCACAACCCATAATATGCTTGCAAGTAAGGCAGGTGTACATTGCCTAGGTTTCGTAGGGTGAAGGATCGAGTGTTTGCGAAAAACGTATCCGAGAATATAAGGAGAGGTAGGGTGCATCAAAGCTGATGACGAGCTTGCGAAATATAATTCGAGTAAATCACAAGCTAAAGGTATTGGAATGATACTGCCAAGGTGCGGTACCAAGGGCTGTAGCACGGGATATCGTAGGGGAGCATTGAAGTTCTGATGTGTCACGTGTTGGTACTGGTTTGAAGGAGAGGGTAATGACATCCACCCACCGGGTGAAGGGGCATCAGCGCCCATAGAAAAGCCGGGCAAAGGGCTTTCGGCTAAACGAAACTGACCTGGGGTATTACCCGGATAATTAGGCGGGCTTTGGCCCTGTATAGCATAGGGTAGGTCTGAATAACCGGTCTGCGAGGTATTAAAATTTGCATGACTGCCACTGCCGTTCATCATGTGGGGATTCAAGGTAGAGCGGTAACCATGCATGCTTGAATAGCCGTGTAAATTAAGGGACCCAGGGCTCCCGATTTGATCAACTTCTGCGCGGCTAACGTGAGGCTGGTGACTTTGGGATGGCACTTCCGTAAGGCTTTCCAGGCTACCGGCACGAATTCTCCCCTTCATCAATTCTCGGGCTGAAGGCTTTTCGACTCCGGCTGTGTTAAGACTCATGGACCTGGATGGTGTATGTCTTGGGAATTCAACATTGTCGTTTGTTGAGGTGGCGGAAGATGGCTCATTGCGGGACTCCACTGGGGATCTCTCTTCAGATGATTGATCGGTAGGTGATTTTTGTCCATTGGCGGCGGCAGCGGCAGCAGCTTGTTGTGCCAGGTCTTTTCGTGAAGCCTTTCCTCTCTTCTTTCGTTCACGGATATACTCGCATCCTAGTCCAAATTCTGTATCTTCATGAGCCTCATCCGTTGAACTCAATGAAAATACTTACCGACACAGTGGGCGCATGGACTCTGACCGTCACATTTCGTCCTGAGTTGGTTGCACTGATCGCAGGCTCTGCTAATTCTCCTTCGAATTGGTCCAGAATTCCCGGTTCCCCTGGTGGATGTGGCGTTGCTTCCGGATATTCCCAAGGCATAAGGATGTTGTCTATGTTTCGAGGTAGCATTCCTATGAGCCTGTGAGTTCTGACGAAGGTCTACTTGTTGCTGGTGGAGCTGTGAAATAGCATATTGTGAGCCATGAGCAAGAGTATCTAAGCCTGAGGTATGCATGTGGTTGGATGGTAAGTGCCCGGTCGACAACATATTGTTCGAGGGCATAGTGTTGTATGCTGAAAAACGATGAAGGGGGTTTGAAAGCATCTTGAAGTTGCCGGGCAAACAAAGTTGCTAGAATAAAGTTGATGCGAATAGTCTTGATCTTAGTTATGGTGGCAATTCTGAAAATAGTTGATAGCTGATGGCCTTTCGAGGAAGATGGAAATGAATAAAATTTCGAGATGTTCAAGAGTGCGATTCAAGCATCTATAGCTCCTGACAACGGCATGGATTTGATAGACCTTGGATCCCTTGTAAATCAGCAGGACGGGAAATAAGAAAAGAATTAGAATAATAAATTCAAACGCCACAAGATGACAGGGCATATCTTTGTTATAAACTTATGAACTAATGAGCTATATGGCGGGGGTTTGCATGAAGTACCGGTAAAGGATAAGACTCATAAGAGGCATGTTCTTTTATCAAGGTGATTGATCTCGACTTGTGGAGAGAACCAGGGGTCAAATAAATCAACGAATAGATCCGGGGTGTGCAGATATTAGTCTGTTGGTTTCGGACAGTCTACCCCACGGCGGCATCACCTCCGAATATCTTCCATATTCGGTCATACATTTTCCGAAAACCTTGAAATCGAAAGATCCATAACACATAATAAATCGAAAGACATAAAATTTTGAACTTTCAAAGGTTCTGGTGGTTGGTATGTATGAGCAAGGCTAGGAATTTGTTGAAATTCTACTTCTCAACCAATGATGTTTTGATTAAAGTAAGAAGGCGACCAGTGACGACGACGTAGGTATGATTTGTATGATGTGTATGATTGTATTATATCATTATACGGTACATACCTACCTACCTACCTACCTAACAACTTATCACTTGCAGCTTTTGATAATTTCATAATCTCAAGGTTCATTCTACTAACTAGTAACTACCAACTAAACTCATTTATATGAAAACACGTTAAACCCTTTACTCTTCGTATAGAATGATCCATTAAGCGATACAGCCTACAGGGTAGGTAGGGAATTGAAAGAATTACTAAAGTGGATAACTTTTCTATTCCAAGGTTGCCTTTTGCTTCAAACCTAAATATTGCATATGGTTTAGTGTGTATTTATGTGAGAGTAAGTTTAATGGTAATTTGAACTTGAATCCATGAGTTTCTTCAGAAGGGGTTCACGACTCCAAGTCCCAAGTACTAAACTAGGTCGGGTAGCTGTTGAGCGACTTTTGCGGATTCTAATAATACCGGTATTCTTCTTACGCCGCTGCCCGCAAAGTCTATTTGAGTGGGTAGAGATTCTAGAGAAGGATTGGACAAAAAGCCAAGTCAGCCAACTCGGTAGAAATAACGGCTCGTTTCTTCAATTGGCAGTTCTTAAAATTGTTGTTGTTGGTAGTCTTCTAGTCTTCTAGTCTTCTAGACTTCTAGTTCACGAACTTGCGCAATTGATAAACCCCACGAGTATACGGGATCAGGGATATAAAAACTACTGCAAAGTTGCAAACGTGCTTTCATGATAGTTGCCAGTAGTGTAGCACATGAACGAGTGAAAAATTTATCAGGAAGTTGTTAAGACAATCGACCCCCTCGAATTTTCCATGATAACCCTCGAGATTCTGGTATCAATGATCATCAGGGCCCCAGATCAATCCAGATCAAGCCTGTCCCCCGAGGTCAATATGACCTGGGAAAATTACAGAAATTTTTGAGACGTGATCTACCATGGTGGGATGAAGGAACGATCCGCATCTCTCGTTCCCCTCCGGACCTTATTTCCCCAGAACTTTTGAAGCTGCCATCCCCACACCCTTTTCAACATAATATCAAGTTGAGACGAATGGGAAAAAGGGTGGCGTGAATTAGTGACGATACGGTAATGAGATCCGTAAGGCAATGATGACTGGAGAGTCGTTAATTCAATCGTGAAAGTCTGGTACCGGTACCTTGTTGAAAGTCTATGGCACGAGTACTGTACTCCGAATCCGTATGTGCTTGCTTGCTTGTGTATGTTCCATTTTAACAATTTTTGCGCCAATGGAGCTTCAACTTTTTTAACGAGGTCCCCGTTCTTCTAGGAGTCATATTAGACGTTTTCAATACTTTTCATGTACTCGAGCGTGTTGAGTATTGAATGTAGAGTAATTGTTCCATCGTAATGGTGCGCATAATAAATCCATGAAGTAAGTACCACTGGTGAACCTACACCGTGTAGGTACATCCCCTCTGGGATCGTCATTACCAGCCCGAGGTAACTTTCTTCGGGCACCACATATGTTACCATCCCCCCCCCCACTTCAATCATCAATTTTGATTCTGAATTTTTGGTCAGCAGTTTCTACTTTTCCAGCAAAGCACAGCACAGCATCCTCGAGAGCATCCCATTTCATTCGCAATATCTAACCGAATACAACCACACATGTTCTGGGAGGACCAATTTTACAGTCACATGCAATTGACGTTCAGACTCGGTTCAGTATTATATGGGTAGCAGTACAGATAGTATAGGTAGTACAGAAGTATAGGTGGTACAAAAGTATAGGTAGTACAGAGGTATAGGTAGGTTAGATCCTGGTGTTAGATGCATGTCGATTCCCATACATACGTACCGAAAAGATATCAAATGTGGTAAGGCCAGTCAGCATCGTTCCTGGTTGGGTATTATCCCCCATCTACTTGACCGACCAAAGCACCAAACGGTCCGATGTTCCTCGTCCTCATTCGAGCTTTACTCGTCTGCACATACTTTTCGCTTGCACGCTTGCATGTTGATCCAATCCTAATGTGACTATGTGCCCGACCCCAACTTCTTGGCAACCCCATATCGATTGTGATGATTTGATGAAAGGTTGTAAAGCAAAGTCACATTTCAAGCCGTGCTCAATAAAACAATTCACACTATCACTGCCAGTGCTATCTCATCTTCAAGGTTGGTAACAGTCGGGTCACGTCAGGCTTTCGAAGGGATGCATCCACCATGCAATAATATGCATAGCCAACATAATTGAAAGCTTTGTCCTTCTCTAGATTAAAAAGAACTCCACGTATTAAGTATTAACAGCTGCAAAGCCTGCGATTTCTTGATAAGCGTGGGAAAATTGGAACTGCCATATGCAGGTGCAGCTCTTAGTACTTTCCGAAAGGCGGAGTCCCGAGAAGATCCATGTTAGGGTTTCCCCCGTGAAATGAATTCCCCATCCCCATGAAATTCAGGAGTAAATTCTTCGCTCCTTCAATGCGTCTCTGTTGGGAACTCGAGATGATGTTCGATTTGTATCATTATGCGCATCATTTCCTTCTCCCATCATAAGCAGGGGGGGGGACACATTCTCGATGGCTGACTATGATTATGATCATCCTATTTTCCGTTCGTACCTTGTAATATCATGTGCCAAGGTTAGATATGGTGTGTAGGCATTTCGTCTCGAGCTCCGTGTCTAGGTGTCAAAGGTATTGGTCGGGCGACAAGCTTTAGCCAGCCACCCGAGAAGCGCAATATGGCCCGTGTCTCGTCAGGAGCCGAAATCCGCCGCAATGTTAATGATAAAGGTGGGTGTGAATCATAATACTGACGCGATATACTATTGATGTGTGAATCTACGTGCCATTCTGATACCTAAAGAGCTATCCCTGAGCCCCCTCTTCCTAAAGTTTAGATTCTTACGTACATCGTGTGGCTATCGAATCAGCTGTGGAAGGATGTCCTGGACCCGTGTACTGATATATTGATTTTACATCATCTTTTCCCCAGGAACAAGTTAACCAATATGTATGTACATTAAACATACTCTCCCCCCCTTTAAACAAATGTTAAATTGTGGGTTTTATCCACTGATATACACTTTATGATATATGGATAGTTGGGCCAATAGAATCTACTAGAATATACTATTCAATTAGCTTATGCGTTGTTGTTGTTGATTTAAAATATAAAGATATATTATTTTTTTCATTTTTCTTTTGAATTTTCAAAATCAACAAAAATAATAGATATTGCTAGTTTTTTAAATTTTACTTTACTAAAAACTCTTTTATTATGTATATTTATAAAAAAAGCAAGAGCTTTTAAAACTACTTATTTAGATTAAATTAGAATCAAAATTGCTCTTAATTTTAATATGCTTATACCTCAAATTTAAGCTAAATATAAGTATACAGTTTAACAAATTTAATATACTAAAGCTATTCCAATAACACTTCAAAAACTATTTAAATATTAATATCCTATAAAACTTAATATCCTCAAAAAAGTTTAATTAAAAAAATAACTATTAGCTTCTCTTTTCTATAAGTATATAAGTTATATTTATATCCTTTAAATTACATCTAAACTACAACTTAATAAAGTTAGCCAGCAAACTATTAGAACAAAGTTTAAATCTATTAAGTATACTAAAAAGGTAACAAAAAAAAGAGGTTTTTAATAAATCTAAAAGTTATAAAAGAAAAAGACCTTTTTGCTTAATAAGGCTTAATTTAGTCTAAAAAGAAAATACAAAAATAAATATTTTTGAACAAAATATAAATATATAGAAAAGCTTTTACATAAAGTTATATTACTTGTTTATTAAATAAAAATGATTAATATAATCTTATATATCTATAATATAAATATTCGAAACAACTAGTTTAAATATTTTATAGTATGATTATTAATAACAAAAAAAAACCAAGAATCTTTTGGAAAAAGGAATAAGGTTTTATAAATAGCTTTAAATACTTTATATATATATTAAAAGTAATTCAATAATAATTTAAACTTGAACATCAAAATAATAATTATATATAAATACAAAATAATGCTTTATACTATAAATTTAAAAAAACACAATAAGCTTTTCAAAATTAAATTTTTTTTTTTATTTAATAATTATACTACTCTCCTAATTTTAATTTAATTGAATATATATAAAATTGAATATAATATTAGATTTAAAACTATTATTATCAAGTCTATTATAATATTGCTAGTATATTAAAAGCTAGATTAAAACAAATAATATTTGAAGCTTAGAATGCTATACCTAATAATTATATAAAAAGCTTATTAGATTTATAGTATAAGCATTGCTAAGCAATAATAGATACAAAAAAGAAACTTACAAAATATTAACTATATTATTAATATCTTTATTATTGCTTAATTAGGAAAACAGTAAGCTTTTGTATAGGCTATGTAGTCCATACCATTATTATGGGCTTGGCCCACTAAATAACATTTGCTTAGGGGGGGGGAGAGTAAAAAGAACGGGAAAATCTCCGATTTCTCCACGTTCCAGTGAAACCTTGCACTGTGGGAGAAGCGCTAGGCGGTGAATGGGCCGATGTTCCCGCACTTTGTCTACCTTGTTACCCCAGATCAAACGAGCCTCTTACCAAAGTTACCATGAGTATGACAACCTTCATGATCTTCAGGTTTCTAATTGAATTGCTTCACTCTCAAACGCCAGCTGACTTGAAGATCCTTCTTTCCTTGCGTTCTTGACATATGGTCAACACGAAATGAACCTTCGATCGCACAAAAAAACGAATTTGGAGGGTCGGAAGATGGTTACCGATATAGAAACTCATATCGGTCCTTCAATGGCGAACAAAAGATATCGGAGGTATTCGAAACAGTTGTATGGCTTAGTACATTCCATCTTGGAACTAGGTTGAAAATGTGGATGGATCACATAGTAAGATGATGCATTTCCTCCAGCCACACGTGTTGACCAACGTGTGCTAAACAAATAACGTCAGAAACGCATTTTCGATGCAAATATGCTCTCATAGGCAGCTTGTCAAAATTCTACAATAAGAATAGGAATATCTTTGAAGGTCAGACGCTGATATCGATGGGACGGTATGCCAGCTTGAGTGACAACTGTGATGTCGTGTTACTCTGAATAACTGGAGGCGATGTACCACTGCATTTGAAGCCGACATGAGATCAATGTCGCAGTTTTGTAAAGTAGGACTTGATGGATATGATACCACAATGCACACCTCATAGGTTTAGTAATTGTCTAGAGTCATCTTTCCAACATCCATGGTGGAATCATCTCTTAGAGTTGACTTTAAAGGTGCAGACTTTGGATCCTGCCGATGACGCTATCAGAGTATCACTCAACTCAACCTCGGATAGACAAGGTTACAGTAGGAGTTACGATTATTGGATCATTGGAATGCTCGAAAGGCGGTTGGGAAACTGATATGCAAAATTCAGCTCAACAATGCTAAAATATCCTTCCTCGATCTTAATCGCCATCTCTATAGCGATCGCTTCAGGTGTCATTCTAGACTCTTGGAGATTATGTCTCTCTTTGCCTACTTAGGAAGGTACTTGATGACTTACTAGGGCCAGTAACCTCGAAAGGGTGGAAGATGCAGGACAAGCATGTGAATATAATTTCTTGGAATCGTGATGGATTGACTGCCGAACGAACACCTGCAGCCAAACTGATAATGGATAGATGGTGGATACCGAAAGTTATCCTTAACTTCTAACGTTACTTTTGGTTTGAAGTTAAATCTTGAATTGGAAAATCATCCTAGTGGATTGAAGATGATAGGAATTTGGAAGAGCATCCAGCTACTTACCTACGTACTGAGAATTTGAGGGATTTGAGGGTATTCCGGGTGATGCATGGAGTACACAATGCAGATGGCAGCAATATCATACCTAGTTATCTTGGTTTATCATTTATCATTTATCATTTGTCATCCATTCATTCTCAAGCCAGACCAGAACAATTGAAGTAAAAGTTGATTGGTAGTTTTAACGAGATCATGTGATTGATCATCATCTTCTCTCGTTCGTTCCGTCTGTGTCATCCCAAACCCCTCCTCTCACCCCTCACCACACACCACACACAAGTAGTGAACCCTCCGATGACACACACCAATGATTTCTTATTCGTATTTCATCTAGAAGACGTCATCATCATCATCATCATCATCATCATCATCATCCCCATCATCGTCACCTTCTTGTAATCTTCAGAACTGGGAATAACCTCAGAAGGTTTCCATAATATGGCCAGCATTGTGCTGTATAGCCCACTCCGCTATTGCCGAGGAATCAAAATTTCTGATTAAGCAAACTTCTTCATCTCAGAGAATCTCGATTCTCGAGCAATCTCAATGGTCGACAATGATAACTCCGATGTTTCTACAATGTGGAACTAGGAGATAGTAAGTCATGGATTAGCAACCCACCAACCAGATGGTTTCGTTGTGGATGGGTTTAATGTTACCTCCGCATCCTAAGCAAACATTTTATATACTGATATCCTGTTACTACCTTCATCTATATCACATTAACATTTTCATTTTTAGTCCATTGAACTTGATCCCATTTATATATATATAACCTCTATTTCAAACGATTCATCATGTCCCAATCGATTCCTAAAACTACCAAAACCTGGAGAATCCAAGGACAAGACGGATTTGAAAGCTTGAAATATGATACTCAAGCTACCATTCCAGAATTGGGTGCCAACGATGTTCTCGTGAAATTTCACGCTGCTTCATTGAATTATAGAGATTTGATAATTCCCAAAGTAGGTTTTGCACACCTTCTAACGTTTCCTCTGGCGCCTCTGCTTTCATAGGCAAAACTAATCAATTCTTTCTTCAGGGACAATACCCATTTCCTCTCAATGATGGGGTCATCCCTGGTTCTGATGGTGCTGGTGAAGTCCTCGCTGTTGGCTCAAAAGTAACTCGCTTCACCCCTGGCGCCAAAGTCCTCACTCTTTTCAGCCAAAGTCACTTTGGCGGCTCCCTCGATCAATTAACCGTCCAAACTGGTTTGGGTGGTGCCTTGGACGGTACCCTCCGTCAACACGGTATCTTTAACGAAAATGGACTTGTAACCATGCCTTCCTCCCTCTCCTACCTCGAAGGTGCAACTCTTCCTTGTGCGGCTCTCACAGCTTGGAATGCTCTCTACGGATTAAAGCCATTGAAGCCTGGTGATGTGGTCCTCACTCAAGGAACTGGTGGTGTTAGTATATTCGCTGTGCAATTCGCCAAAGCCGCTGGAGCAACAGTCATTGCTACTACCTCTTCCGACTCAAAAGCTGCCACTCTCAAGAAACTCGGTGCCGACCACGTTATAAATTATAAAACCACTCCTGAATGGGGTGCACACGCTAAAACTCTCACACCCTCATCCGCCGGCGTAGCACACATACTCGAAGTAGGTGGTCCTACCACCATGGCACAGTCATTAAAGGCCATAAAGTACGACGGCGTAATCAGTATAATTGGATTCGTGGGCGGACAAGCAAAAGAGAAGGAGCCGGGATTCTTGGATTGTTTGATGAATATCTGTACGGTTAGAGGTCTCCTAGTAGGGAGCAGAGAAATGTTTGAGGATATGAATAGGGCAATTGATGCTAATGGCATCAAGCCAGTTGTTGATGAGAAGGTGTTTGGGTTGGATGAGGTTAAGGAGGCTTATCAACATATGTGGGACCAGAAACATTTTGGTAAGTTGGCCATTAAGATTGAGTAGACACGTATGTAAACATGTCAGCTTGGGTACCCAGACAAGTTGGGATATGTCAAGGTTTATTTGGACAGACGATAATGTCAACATTGATACCATAACGGAGGAGGAATATAGGTGAACCTTCTCTACTCCATACATATATCATCACAATACGAACATTTAACATAAAGACCTCTTCTAGCTTCCTTGTGCTCTTCAAATCTCTCCCCTTGGTGCAATCTTAAGAAGAGCAACGTTAATAGCAAAGAAAATTTGTCTTAGAAGTCTTACCTATAAAATCATTAATCTGTTTATTCTCTCTACCAATCATCCATATTCTTGGCGGGTGTTCATTTTTTACTCCTCACTCCTTATTACTCACTCCTCCCTCCTTTCTCATACTTTATGCATCACTCCTCTCACGTATTACCTTTAAAATCCTTACAATCCTCGCAATTTCATGATCAAAGTAATCTCACATGTTTACTCTCAACCGTAAATCGTGGTACCCGTGGTAATTACTCGCCTTTTGGTTGATTGATTCATCTTAACTCATCTCTTCTCAACTTATTTTCATCTCATTTTATTTCACCCTAGGTATTGCATTTTCTTAATATGCAAACTAGTATGTCCGGGTGGAATTGATCTTGAGATATCCATGGATTGAGATATTAAGACTTGGAAATATTGGGATATTGGGATATCGAAACGTTAAGACGTTAAGACATTAAGTTAAAACTTGAGATGTCGAATACTTAGTAAGGGTAAGTGGGCTGGATGTCTATATGAATATAGATATGAATATGGAGATGGAGATGAAAGTCTTAATGTTTTTTTATGCTGAGATGTATATCAAGCTACAAAGCTATGGGTATGATAGAAAGGATTGCGGCTTTTTTTGTGGTATTGGTATTGCTGTCGCTAATTTGCTGTTCCAAGGTTACTATTGTTGTCTTTGGAAACTTCAGAGGTATATAGGATATACTCAGTATTTATGGATTTGGATACTTTTGGGATGTAATGAAATGGGATGAAATGGGATAGGGTGGGACGAGATGGGATGGGATGGGATGGGACGAAATAGGACAAAATGAAACAAGATAGGATAAGATAGAATGAAGTGAGATAGAACGAAATGAGATAGGATGAAATAAAATAGGATAAAATAGGATAATATAGAACAAAATATCTCAAATACATTGGATTTTTCAACATATAATCGAAATATATCACATCAATTTCTTTCCTTTCCTTTAGTTTTTCATTTGCGGTAGTTCGCTGGTTATGATAATACTTGCTTTTGCATGTTTTGTATTTGACATCTGGAAGTTATCTAGTATATCTATGTATATATTAAAAAGATAAACATAATCAATTATAAAAGATAGTATATCATCTATACACTATATGGAGTCTCCTCTATACAAATACACTTATATATACACAAGACAAAAATCACTCACACCCTCTCAATTACCAAACTACCATCCAATCATTCAATCATCCAATCATCCACCATCTAAACTCATCATATCAAAAACAAAATACTTCCAAATACAAATTACAAAATATAAAAGTCCATATAGTACCTACCTCGTTATACATCAAACCATCCACTTCCACATTCTCCCAAGAAATGTCACTCCCGGTGAACCTCCTAAACTCCATATCCTCCCTATGAGCACCAACCACAATACGAACTATTGCAAAAAAGTCACCCCCCCTCCCCCTCCCCTATTAAAAACAACCGCAACACACACCATTAGACAAGAGAGAGAGAAGACGAGGAAAAAGATCAGACAAAGTACCTAGATGCGAAAAAAACCCCTACTCAGTCTAGTATCTCCACGCATAAGACAATATTATTTACCCTCTAACACCAAGTACCAAATTTCAATCATTCATTTGCAAATCGAAAAAATCCACTTCTCAATCTGCCCAACGCCAGCTAATACAGTATCTAAAGGTATGCATGCATTTTCTTTTGCATTACAAGCTTGCTTACAGGCTTACAGCCCCAACTATTTAGCTACAGGAAAAGAGGAAGAAAAAAATGTGCGAGTCGTACTTATCATCAATCCTGACAATTGATCCATCCATCCATCCATCCCATATAATCAAATCTTTCTTTCGTTCTTTCTACTACGCTATCAAATCTTGATATCGTCCCAAACATGTCACAAGAAATAATCCGCCACTGGTTTCTTCGCCGGCATACCCCTTGAATCCTGGGGCGCCGCGTGGAAAACCCTATATCTCCTCGCCGGCCCACTCAACGGTACCTTCTCCTTCAACAGTGGCGCGTTGGCTCCATTGCCTCTACTAACTTCTCCATTACTCCTCGCCATAATCCCACTGCCCGACCCGTCCTCACAAAGCTCCATAATCGCTGCTACATTTCCACATCTGTAACAGTAATTTGGCGCGGACCAGACGGTTACGATACTGTGATCAAATGTTTCTTTGAAACCTTCCATTACTAATTGATGGGCGCGAGCGATCATCGAGAGATCATTGGAGTGGTTGAACATTTTGACAATGTCAGCTCCGAAGAGGAAACCGGCGCCGCGTGGGGAGAGACCCCAGCCGTCTATTTCGTCGGGGTCAGACCAGAGGAGATCGCACATGGCACCTTCGTGGGGGACTTCTTGTTTGCGGTCTAGGAGGCGGATTTTATCGACAGCTTGGATCAGGGGAGAGAGACCTCCGTGTACGCAAAACACTGCGCCGGATGAATTTCCAGAACTACCTCCACTATATCCTGAAGCTCCTGAGCCGGGAGGTCCAGTGCTGGTTGGGAATTTGCTTTGGGGACTTGGAGAACCCTTATCTGATGAACTCATTTCTGAATCCATGGATGAATTTCTCTTGCCACCCTTATCCCTATTTCGTAGAAATTTATTCATAATACTTCCATCTACATTCAAAATCTCAATCTCGACATCTTCATCATTAAATTCTTGCGTCGAGGTGGCGCTGTTTTCACCGTTTGGCATAGATGTAGGTTGAAGACTGCTTGATGCCCCGAGGACAATTGCACCGAGAGCAAGATAATCGAACACTTCGCAACAATATCTCCATACATTTGCGCTTCCGTACTTTCGTAAACATTCGTCGTAAAACCCATAAACAGTTGTAATTTGTCTAGATTCGTGATTACCTCGAATCAAAGTCATTCGATCTGGATATCGTACTTTGAGACATAGCAGGAGGAGGAAAGATTCCAAGGAATAGAAGCCTCGGTCGACAAAATCACCTATTCATGTCAGTAATTGACCTGCCATTTGTACTGTTGGAAAATTCATACCCATAAATAGATAATTTGTATCAGGCACATCCCCACCAACTCTGAACAGTTCCATAAGATCATGAAATTGCCCATGGATATCACCACATATCTGCATAATTTCGTCAACATCGACCCTTCATTAAGTAAACTCATCAAGTCGTACCGTAACTGGCGCTGTTACTGTGACCACATTGCCCTCCTCTATCAACAATTCTCTAGCTTTATGACATAACTCTCGAACTTCTGCTTCTGGAATTGGTCGACAAGCTCGCAATTGCGATATGGCTCTGAGTCAAGTCAGATTCGAACCTTGTAGAGAAGTCGCAGAAGCTGTACCTATCCAAATCACTCATCTTTACCACTCAAGCCTTTGAATTCGAACTCTTGGGGGCCAATGTATAAAGTAGAGCCGGATTGATGCCCACGGAGTTGATTTAATGTGAATAGCTCCAAGATGTCGATGAGGCGCAATCTCAATCTATGGGCCGTCTAGAATCTGCGACTCAGCTCATTCGAAAGAATCAATATTCGAATTTCAATAGGTTCAATATATTTCGTCGGCTTCTCTCATGAACAACGCGTGAATGTCAACGGCGCATCCAGACCTATGAGGGGCGCAAACGGATGGCGAAGATTCCTAATTATCTCAATCTTGGGGGAAAATGACTATCCAGGAAAGAACAAGCAGATAAATTCCACTTCAACGTAGTCGTCTCGCAAACAGATTATATCGCTGTCGTTATAGAATCAATTGATATTTAATATCTTTTTCTCAAAATTGTTGGACGGATTTTCCCCAGCCTCGAATTGTTGATAACGCCTCAAGATGACGCTAGTGATTTAAGTGAAGCTCAAATGGAAGCTAATACATAAGGGTCGTACCTAGAATTTATGCCCGTTGTTCCGCTCCGATGATGTTCCAGCATTTTTTTAATGTTCAGCGACGTCAATTTGAGACCCTTCACGTCAATTCCAATTGTTACCTCATGTCAATGTTTTCACTCAAAGTGCAATATTAAGTAAGTATATATCTACATAAAAGGAAGAAGAAAAACTACATTGCTAATAGAAAGTCAAGGCACATTTCATTCATTTAAACAAAAACCTACCACATTCCCTCGATTCAAACCCATACCAAGAAACCATGCCACCTCATCTCCATCCCCGCTCAAAATTTACCTCTTCCCTCTTCGCAGGTACCCTCTTTGCCAGTTTCTTTGTCGTAGCACTCCCACATGTTCTTCCCTGTCCGGCACCACGCGTTGTATATGCAGATGATGGGTCGGGATCACAGAGACCGAGGAGGAGAAGGAGGAAATGTCCGGTTGATGAAGTGGGGGAGCAGGAACAGGGACGGGAACAGAGGTTATTGGAGGTAGAGGGAAGGGAAACGCAAGGGAAGAGTGCATATAAGGATTTTAATGAGAAGATACGGGAGGAGATGGGTGGTGGGGGGAAATTGGAGGATGAGGAGGAAATAGATGGGAGGAGGAGACTTGCGAAGAGAGAATGTCCGGTACCGAAACCTGGGGGGATTGTTGGGGGGATCTTGGGGTTTAAATCGAGTGTTGATGGGAAGGGCTCGAAACCACCGTGAACGAGGTATATCTCATGGGAAACCTTGGATATAGATAGGTGGGAATGAATGTAAAAGGATTGTATATATTGTGCCGTTGTACATATTGTGCTTTTCAACGTCCATTATGATCCGATACCGAGTTTAAGCATTCTCATATTGAATAGAACAAGATGTTCTAGACGCATATCGACTTTTCCAATTCATAGAGGTAGATACCCAGTGGTACACTCAGTCAAGGCGGGACCCAAAATTCTAATAACATCTCACATCATTAAATCTCAGGTTTGATGACAGCTTTACATCCAATCCTTCGCAACCAAATAGATCTCAGCCACCAAAACATGCACCCATTAACTTTCACCAAATAGCCCAACTATACCATCCATACACCATACATCCATATCATATACACCCC
>NGKG01000006.1:1340053-1353108 GCA_002162505.1 Myriosclerotinia scirpicola | reverse complement strand
AAAAGAATCAGCCGCAGCGCAACCCAGAGCGAAGCGAAAAAGCCTCCACGGCAGTGGCCCCCGGAGGGTCACTCCATTCTTTCTTTTCAAATATCCATCGTTAAACAATATCCCCTTTCTCATACCCATCTTCTATGGGGGCAAGCCCCCAAACCCCCATCCTCGCTGCGCTCGATTCTTATGCGGTAATGATTCATTCATTACGATTTGATGATTGAAATTTGGACTTTGGACTTTGGAATTTGGTGAGTGGAGTTTGATACCAAGGGGTGGAGGGGGAGGATGTAGTAAATAGAGAGAAGAGAAGAGCGAGAAGAGCGAGAAGAGAGGATGGTATGATATATATATATATATATATATCCGTATATTATTAATGAGTGCTCTGTATAGTACTTACTCTTAATACCCAAAACCCACCATACAATAAATCCTATTTCCCCTTTTATTTTTCCTTAAGCGAATACTTTATTTAAAGTACAGGATTGAAAATATCAACCACATTGCATACATTACATTACATTACATTGCCCAGGTAGGTATGAAAATTCCCCCAATATCCCAATTTTCAAAACATTATATATATTACCTAGTATGTACGTTACAAATCAATCCCACATACACACGATTAGCACATCCAACTTTTCACATTTCAAGTACTAGGTACCTAGGTAATTAAGTAAAACAAAACAAAAGATAATATTATAACTAACAAAACACCGAACCCCCATAATTAAAAACCCACAATAAAGGGACTTTGCTATCTTAATAATCCCTTCGCAATCCATCCGGTTGGGGGATAAATAGATGGAGAACTTAGAAGAGAATAAAAGAAGCAGAGAGCATTCATTCTCAATTCCACAACCCCAGTTTTTCCAATCCCCCCAAACATTCACCCTTCACAAAATCCCCGTCCACAAAGATTCCCACCCGGGAAAACTATTAACCTCCTTCGTCCTCCTCACAAACCCATACTCCTCCGGCTCCACCCCCTGCCCCGACGCAACCAACTCCTCCCACTCCTCCCTCTCCACAAACGGCATCGCCGCCACCACCTCCTCCCACCCCGCAAACCCCCCCAGCTCCTCCGGGTTCTTCCCATCCGGGCCCTTCGTCTCCGCCAACAGCTCCGCCATAAACTTTTCCTTGGCCGCCTTGGCATCCCCCCCCATCACATACTCGGGCGATTTGTTCAGCGCCATTTTATCAATATACCCGTCGAGATCCGGCACATTGTGCATCTTCTTACACCACTCGTCGATGTCCATGTTGGACACCGAAGCCGCCGTCTTCGCCGCCTCGCGGATTTCCTTTTCGCGATTGCTCTGCGCCGCTTTGTTAATCACCTTGCTGAGTTCATTCGGGTCGAATCCCTTCCCCGTCTTCTCCATCTGCTCGATAATTTGCGCTTCCGTGACACCCTCGGCTTGAGCCCACGCCATGAGCGAAAGTTGCTTCGCGTATTCGACTTCTTGATCTTCCGTCTCTTTCTGACTTTGCTTCGCGGCCGCATCCGCTTTCACGGCGTCGCCGGGTTTTAATCCGTCTTTCACGGCTTTGGCGTGTTTTTTATCTTTCTCGGCTTGCGCATGGAGGTCTTTGAGTTTCTTTGCTGCTTTGACGGATTTTTGGAAATCTTCCTCTTCCTTCTTTAGTTGAGCTTCGATCTTCAATTGTTTTTCTAGCCCTTTTTGCTCGGCGTCGGTCGTGGGTGTAAAGCCAAGAGCACCTCGTTTTCTCCTTTCGGCGATACGTTTCCGTTTGAGTCTTTCAGATGCATTTTGATTATTCAAGGCGCTCGCTTCTTGAACCTCTCGGGATAAGCGAAGATCCTCTCTGTTTTTCACGATGGCTTCCAAGGCCCATCGGTTCTCCGGTAATGTTAAGACGGTTGAAGGTGCAAGACCTGCGATGGGGTCACTCGTGGGTGGTATTAGGACTTCTTTCGCGCCTCTTCTACGTTCATTGATTAACATTCTTAGACGTTCCATCTCTCGAACCTTTTTTAGTGCTTCCGTAGCTTGTTTCTCGGCTTCAGCTCCAGAGGCTGGATGCCACTGCTGAGGTTGTTTCTGCCCACCAGCATCTGCCTCTGCAATTTCCTTAACTCCTTGATTAATCTGGTCAACCAATTTTTGCAGACCCGCTTCCAGATGCTCCTCTTCTTTCTTTTGAATTTCTTCAATCTTCTCATTTTCTTGCTCTTCAATATCTTCTCGGAATCGTTTGGCGTTGGGTAGGAAATACCCATCATGATCAGCCTTTCGCTTCGAACTTGCGGCTTCTTCTGTGGCTAGCTGAGCATTCCATTCATCAAATTTTCGACCGTCAAATGTTTGGCCGGCATGTGTTTGATTTCTTTGAGTGTTGTCTTTATTGTTTTCCCACCATTCATCTCTAGCTTCATCAGTAGGACCATCCAAAAATGGATCTCGATAGCTATCGTCAAGTCCTCCCCATGCTGTATCACTGGTAGGTTCAATCACTTTTGCTTTAGTCCATGGTTGATTGACAAAAGCTTCCTGGAAATGAAGTTGTGCAGCAACCCATTTGAGTTCGGCTTCTGGGCTTTCGAAAGGTAAGGGTCCAGGGGCTCCCCAGTCTTCATTCTCTGTAGACCGATCATGATAACCATCCTGGGGAATCATTTCACTCGTATTTCTGGCCGGTTTCGCATTTTTCCATCTTATCCATTTAAGATCTTGCTCCCCTTCACCCTCATCATCTTCCAAGATTTTACGCACAATTGCATTCTGCCAGTAATACCCTGCGGAGACGCCGAAGTATTCATCATTTAAACTTTGTCTCAATAAACTCCATTGTCGAGACCAATCTTTTGTTCTAGCACCAGCAGGCTGTAAGTAAAACCGACCACCTACACCAAACCAAAAAGATACTCCACTACTCTCGGTCTGTATGATAGCAAATTCCGGCAACGGGCCTGCAATTTCTCCCCTTCCGACTTCAATCCCATTAATCGTCAAAAGTCTTCCATCCAAATTAGCAACAAAGTATCGAGCTTTCAAATCAGAATCCTTCTCAACTTCATCTCTCCAAAGTTTGACATCTTTTGGGAGATGTGATTGTGTTTCATCAAATTTGGGAGGGTAATTCCGGGGTGGTACATCTCGATAATATTTTTGCTGCGCATCAACCCACCATGGATCATCGAATCTCATGGCTCTATATTCCTTTTCTTTCGTGTTAAAAGATGGATGGATGATAACATCAGTATCTCGGAAATCTGTGTTTGGTTTTGGAACCACTTCATTGGGATTAAACGGAGTTGATATTTTTTCGCATCGACGAATATCCAAGGGGAATATATCCGGGTTCTGGTAGTTGGAGTTGTTTTCGAAGGATTCTCGGTGATCACGGTCTTCGATTTTGTTGAGGGTTTGGTTATATATGTCTTTAGTAGGAATATTGAAAATTGTGCGTTCTACTTTGTCCCAGGTCTTTTTGATCTTTAACAGGTATTGATGTTCGCTTTGTAGTGTCATTTCTTCATGTGGTCCAACTTGACTTTGTGCATATCTATATAGCGGACGGAGAAGCTATAGTGGATTTTGTTAGCGATGCGCTTTTATATGCATAGGAAGAAAAGGGAGAACATACAGGGTTAGGACTTCGTCCACAATCCACACCACCATCAATCTCAAACTCGGAATTCTTCAGAAAAGCATCCGTCTCCTCATCCATATCAATCTTGAGCTCCTTTTCACCAACTTGTTTTGGTCTCCAAACACTATTCTCGATGGGATCGTAATACTGATAAAAAGTCGCATCATCCTCATCAGGAACCGCATATTCGTCAAAATCCTTCATGGCGAAAAAGCCACCACTAGATCCATCATCTTCAATCGGCAAAGGACGTGTGAGTTCATTTGGATCTATATCATCTTCATCCAGATCCTCCTCCTCTTCCCGATCAATAGCCGTCACCGCTTCCGCACTCTCATCCGACTTTCCCGGTCGTGCTTTATCAATATAATCCTCGGGATCAGGTTTCTCCTGCTCTTCAATCGCCGGATCTAATTCTCCCTTGTGCGCTTGTAAGTTGATATTATAATGCGCCAACTGCCATGAGTATTCAATATATCCCACGCCCAATTTCCTATTTTCCTCCATGAGCTGCTGGAACTCTTCAATCACAGCAGGACTCGTTCGTTTCCTTGCCGATTCCACATATTTCTCCTCCAGCTTCTCCTTCGGTTCCCACTGGTGCGTCCAACTAGGACGTTCCGTATATCTACACCTCCTCACCTCAGCCCTCCGCTCCCATCGCGCAAGCGCAATCGCATACTCAATCGTCCCCGGATGCGCCTCCAACTTCGGTTCCTTCTGCCAAAATTCCGACTCAAGTAATTCCTTGACGCGTTCGCGCTCTTCCCCATACAACTCATCATACACATAATCCATCGTCAACGGCAAATACTCCGGCGCTTTATTCTTATAATCCTTGTAATTCTCCCACTTGGGCATATACCAATTCCGTCGTTGCCATTCCTCAAGCGCTTCACTGAATTCAACGTATCCATCTCCCAAACTTCTATTCGCCTTAAATCTCGCCTTGAGACTATCAATTGCGCGTTTTTTGAAATCTTCGTCGCCCTGGGCTACGGAATCAATACTCGCGGTGAATTGTTCCAGCGCTTTACTTTCGGTTCGGTAGGGTTTTCCTATTCGGGTTTTCTTTCTCGATTTCATTTTTTTGCCGCCGGGTCCTTCGAAGGGGAGTTTGCCTTTGCGTCCTTGTTGCGCGATGTATTCTTCCCATTGTTTGTAAGCCCGCGATACCCATACTTCATTTACTCTTCCTTCCATGTAATTATTATTCCAAATATCCCATGCTCGTTTCCAACTCGTCCATACTTCGGCTCCATCACCATTATAGTTTCGATGATAGGGACTTGCGTATGGTCCTACTCCGAGTAAGAAATCATGTACGTCTTTTATGACGGAGGGATGCAAGTTTTCGGCTAATGGAGAAGGGATCCGTGAATTGGGGATCGGGGAGATTAGGGGGATTAGACCACGGTTGGAAAGTATGCGCTGTTGGATGACGGGGGAGCTGAGGAAAGGAGTGAAGTCGTAAGTGGTGTATTTGTTTTGAGGGACGGATAGGGTGGATTTGTTGCGTGGGTCGAGGACGGGGGTTTTGGGGGAGTTGGGAGGTGGTGTGGGGTTATGGTGAAGGGGGTCGGTGGCCATTTTGGATGGGTGGGTGAGTGTATTGATTGGGGGTTTTGATTTGAAGTTTGAAGTTTGTGATGGAGTGGTGGAGATGGTCACTCAGTTACTCAATCGAAAATTATATATTGGATGAAATAGAGTCCTCGATTTTGCAGCCGTCCAAACATCAAAAGAACATCCAAAGAAACTTCAGAGGAAGAAACATACAATCCAGCATGTATTCATGGGATCTTCGATAGCATTGACCCAGAAAGCTGAAAGCTATTGAACAAAGTGTCGAGATCAAAGAAGCTTTGAAGCTTTCTCAGCAAAGAAAAAATTCGCATTATACAAAAACATTGACAATTAATTCCGTATGCGTCAACAATCCAAGCCGCAGAAGAATGGCTGAGAATGGGCAAAGAAATTGATTGATAAATGTGCATTGCTGGACGGAAGGGGTTAGTGTTGGGGATTGGAATGTGAGGAATGTTGGGGCGGGTAGGAGAAAACGGATGTGGGTATGGGGGTAGGTAAGGTTGGAGTACAAAGGATGATCAAAGAAGATTGGGTATGCTGGAACGATGGGCTGAGTGGGGATTTTGCGATACAGTTGTGAGCGAGAGAGCTGTTGATTTTGAAAGGTCTAGATGTTGTTCTGAACCCACGTTAGGTTACACAAGATACGAGAAATCAAGATAGGTCACTAAACCTCTATGCGCAAAAATAAACATTATATAACATCATATCACATCCCCCTAAAATTCATTAGAAGTAGAGAACAGGCGCACTCCAAAAACTTTTGAATTGAGCTCAACGCTAACCTTAAAACACGGGGTATCTGAACAAAAATTGAACCAAACTCCACCATCCATCAATCCTTATCCTCATCCTGCCATTGTCATAACCCTACCCCCCTGCTCCATTTCCACCACCCGTATATCGATCCATCACATTAAACACGAGTTGATTATCCACATTACAATCCATACCGGATACACAACCCAATTCTGCGCGAACGACAGCTGGGTCACCACCTGCCATGGTGGTTATCATATCCGTGGCGAAGAGGCAGCTGTTCATGTTGTTGGGTTCAGGGTTGTTGTTGGGGGAGCCAGAGGAGGCTCTCATGGTTGATGTGTAGGTTGTGGATGTTGGAGGGGAGGTTTGATGAGATGAATGGGAATTTTGATTTTGATTTACAGTTGGATTTGCGTGAGATTGGGATTGTGGTTGTAAGTGTGAATGCATACTATGAGGAGTTTGTGGAGAAATAGTATTATAGGATTGATTTGGCAGAAATTGCTGGTCAAAATCATAGATTGGCGGGGTTTGAATCGAGAGACTCGATGAGGCACTTTGTTGAGTATTGGGTAATGCTATTGTCATGTTGAATCTCTGATGTTGTTGATTGTGAACATTTCTGGCAGTGCTTTGATTTTGACTGATGCTGCACTGACGACTTGCGACGCTGCTTTTTCGTGGTCCCACGTATTGTTGAGCTGGGGATGTTGCTTTGATCGATGGAGTTTGAGGATGTCCTACACTTAGGTTGCGTGAGGTGTGTACCGGGTCCCATAATGGATGTCCTGTATTTACACTCCCAGAACTCTCTCGACTCTGAATCGTTTGTCCCATAGTTGTTGCGCTTAGAGGACCAATGTTCCCATCTACACAACATTTGCGCGTCTGAAGTAAATGTTCCAGCTGTTGTACCGAGTTACTTTCATATCCATATGTTCCCGATATCAATAAATCTTCAGTGCTCATTTGTAGATATGATTCCACTATATCATTCCCCACACCGTGTTGTGCCAGTAGGTTTCGTAATTTTTTATTCTCGTCTGCTACCCTTCTGGCGGCCATCTGAATCTCAGATGATGCTTCAATCCCCTGGAGTTCACATTGACGCAATCGTGCCTCGAGTTCTTGAAGGTATTCCTTTCTTCGGGCGCGGGATCGTCTTTGATTATCTCGAATGCGCGCAAGGTTTGCTTTTTCCTAAGACATGGTATTAATAAAAACTCCATTTGCTTCGATTTTTGGGGGGGAAAGCAAGTATTGATGGATGAATTCCTGGAACCTTGTTCACGGGAGAGTTCATATGAGAGGAAGGAAGGGGTGGTGCATCAATAGCCCGCCCACATCTACCAATTGATTGACATTTATGCTTAACCTCTGCTAAAATCTTGGCATTAACTTCCTTTTTTCCTCCCTCCACTATAAATTGCGGAGAGTCGACTTTTCTAAAGGAAATGAAAGTTTCAACACTTACCGCGGCAGTCGACATGATGGGATATAGGTGATATCGTCAAAGGGAGGGAAGGAAGGATGAAAGTCTGTTTGTACACTCAATTGAATTCGCAATTGATGTTATATGTATTGATTTGAGTTGAATAGCCGCCCCTGTCTAGCGCGTCTCAACTTTGATCATTCCCAGTCGTTTGTACAGAGTAGAGAAGTAGTAGTTGTAAGTGGCATTTATATACGCGTTTTAACTTCTCTGTGGTATAAATTGTGGTACTGGTATGGGTATGAATCGATGTTGTGTATATAATATAGATGAGATGATTGAAGTTGCTTATGGAAGGGTGTATATGTATAATTATTGAATCCTCAAGTTTGATATCTGACTCTTGACTATTGACTCTTGACTCTTGACTCTTGACTCTTGACTCTTGACTCTTGACTCTTTCGATAGATGTTGTATTCAGTTGCTCTTTGTGTAGTAAGTATTTCTGGCTTGCTATACTACCGCCGTGCCGTACCTACTGTACGCGTGGAAAGTGGCGGTGTTTTGATTCAAGTATAGAATAGTAAAAGCAAAGAAAATATCAACAAATTTACTATTAATTCGTACTGATTAATTGATTATAAAGGATATATATATATCTAGTAAATAGGTAATAAGAAGAAGAAGAGGAAGAAAAGTAATCTAGTCCATCTATCAAAGCCTCGACCATGATCAATCAATATATATAATATATATATAATATATATATAATATATATATAATATATATATATACCCGATCCATCCTAGCACCACAACTGTAACCACCTTAACTTCGTACGTACTACGTACTCTAGTAACAAAAGCAACTCAGAAATCAAGACGGCGAACCAACATTCGGGCATCTTTGAAAACCTCATGATTTTTAATCCATAACCTATCGCAAAAATCAGATCAATGATTACCTAAGTACTCTCTATCTCTTACTATTTTTAGGTCAAGACCTCATATCAAATTTTCGGATCTTGACTATCCAGTCCGAGGAAATAATCCCATTTGCCACACCCATTCCACTTATACCAGTCAGATCAACAGATCGTACCGACCTGAAAATCGCATCTGAGGATTGTGGGTGGCATGATATTGAAGTATTGGGTCACTAAGGCAAGCAGGCAAGTAAGCCAGTGTGATACAACGTTGCTGTTACAATAATCAATCTATCTATTGCTGTTACACACCCTCTCACCCGAGCATGTTCATCAAGACTGTATGGAGTATTCACATTTTTACTCTATAGTAAGCAAGGAAAGCCATCTTCATAATGGTCATTGAATCTACAAATGCAGGTCTAAAGTGGAAAGTTCTACCAATAGTTTGGGTCCTTTTCGATTGTCAAATTTCTTGTATTGCTATTTCGATGATGGTATATCGTTGTTGTATTTGCACAAGTGTTGTCAATTCAGATAGATAATCATGTACCTAGGGTAGTATGGTGAATAAATCTTCTGAAAGAGTACGTTCTGGTGTATTCATGAGGCTTCACCAATAACCGTCTTCATACTCAGTGCCCATATTCTATTCCTGTTGAAAATATTCATTGGCACATCTATTTGAGATTGATACTCTTAAGACTAGATGTGGCTTCTATAGCAAGAGGAGCCTGAGTAAGACACGAGTCTACAACTTGTCCATACAGATACGAGTGAGCATCTATTCTACTTCTGGTTTAAATTCAAACACGAATACCATCCATCGAAATAACTAATATACATATGGATTTTCCCGAGCTTTTTGAAAATGCATTAAGAGAAATACAATCCAAATAGTGCAAAATAAGTTCCAACAAAGTTCTCGAAGTTCCTTTGCGGCGAAAGAGACTCCCAGGGATCGAACAGGCACGCCGGAGGCTTCAGTAGAGAGAGAATTCCTTTATTCGGTGCTAATCATATTTGCTGTCGCCAGCCTGAAAAGAATTCTCTCACTTCCTAACATACAAACATTATCCCTTCTTTCGTCTCTATTATTTATTTACATAACTAAGAATGCATAATTTCATACGTTCATTCCCGTATACCTAGGTACTAATATATTTCATACTCAGCATTCATAATCGATTGTCATTACAATACATAAGCATAAGTTCATCTCTCGAGCTACAAGCTAATCAGGGAACTTTGTGGTCTAGACAGCCAATTGAACTCTCCCCCTATTACACATTTTGACTGATTTGACATAATCCAATCTCCAAAAGCACTCGATTCTCGAAGCACTGTTCAAAAGTTTACATGCAGGTACCAACGGTGGGATGAGTTGACCCAACCTTTAAATATAAATTAAAATATTATTGGATCGGATAAATTAAATTATTATTTCCGAATGAATTGACCCAACGATTGTCCAATTCCCTGTCTGTCATCAAGGATCACGATCAGGGGTATACCGAATTGGCGGTCCTCAGCCGTCATACCAAAGGATTTTCTTTTGTAGTACAGTTCGCTTACCATTCCTTCCTCAAGCCAGTGTTTCCAATATGCAAACGAAGGGGATGAATAGATTAATTGTAATTCCTTCTAGATGAATACGATGAAGTGTTGGTATATGTTTATAAGGCATAATCTCTGCAGAGTGAGCTTTTCTCCTCTTTCTTCCTTCAAGCACCTTTGCCCTCACATTCATTTTTGAATATAACGCTCTTTTCGAAAGCTTTTTGCACCTTTCACATAAAACTCTAAGTCGAGTCTATTCGTTCTTTTCAAGTACCTATCTTTGCCTACACATCAAATACTCAATCCGTGACCAGCCAAGCCAAGTCAAGAACTATTCTACTCCGCATCTTAATCTCCCAATTCAAACCAAAATGCAGCTTCCAATGAAGACTCTCATCGCCCTTCTCCCCTTCTTCCTTCAAGCAAGCGCTCAAGCTTCAGGTTCCGGTACCACCACCAGATATTGGGATTGCTGCAAGCCATCGTGTGCTTGGTCTGGCAAAACCACTCTCGCATCTGGCTTCGGCCCGGTTGGCACCTGCGACGTTAAAGACTCTGCTCTCTCCGATCCTACCGCAGTTGCGGTTTCGGGTTGCGAAGGGGGAACTTCCTACATGTGCTCGGATCAATCACCTTACGCCGTTAGTGACGATTTGGCTTATGGGTACGCGGCGGTTAACATCGCGGGTGGTAGTGAATCTTCTTGGTGCTGCGCTTGCTACGAATTGACATTCACTAGCACTGCGCTTGCTGGCAAGAAGATGATTGTTCAAGCTACGTAAGTATAATATATTTTCATTCATCTCACTCACCACCCGAAACCCGGTTTTCTAATATCAATTTCTAATACAGAAATACTGGTGGTGATCTCGGATCCAACCAATTCGATCTCGCGATTCCAGGTGGAGGTGTCGGGATCTTCAACGGATGCACAACTGAGTTCGGAGCCCCTTCATCTGGATGGGGTAACCAATATGGTGGCGTATCTTCCGCATCTGCTTGCTCAACTTTCCCCGCAGCTCTCCAACCGGGCTGTAACTTCCGATACGGATGGTTCGAAGGTGCCGATAATCCCACCGTCGACTTCAAACAAGTCGAGTGCCCGGCGGCATTGACCAAGAGCACGGGATGTAAGAGAGCGGATGATTCGAAAATGCCTGCGGGGGCATCGGGGAGTGCGTCTGCTGGCTTGAGCTCAAAGGTTGCTGTCGTGGTTCCAAGTTCAGTCGGCTCTTCGTCTGTTGTTGGGGCACACACTTCCGTTTCTTCTAGCTCGGTCGTTGGAGCAACCACTTCGGCTTCTGCAAAAACTTCCTCTACAGTGGATTTCACTCACTATACTTCGACTACTAAATCCTCAATGATAAGTTCGACTGCGGCTCCTTCTTCCACTACTACTTCTGCTGGATATGAGGGTGGAAATGAGGGTGCAGATGATGATGATGAAACTTGTGATGTTGAGTAAATTACTCAAGATACGAGCTTAGATGAGGATGGGATTGGAGGGAAGTTGAAAAAAGTGTAGGAGAAAAGAGTGGAATGGTAGACGGGCTCGATATCATAAAGATGAAGATGAAGATATATTCTTGCAAATAAATTTCTTTTGATTACAATGAATCATTGTATTATTTCTTAATATTTATTTCTTGATTCTTATAAAATCTTTTTGCGTCTTGATTACTTACGCAGTAGGTAGGTATTAGATTTTGTGAATAATGATGTCATTATGATGATGATAATGACCTACCTACCTACCTACCTACCTACCTCGTATTGATTTATACCGTCGGGGAATAGGCGAACTTTAAAACTTTAAATATCCATGGATAAGGTTAATCTTATTTTGACCGTGATGTGGATGTGGATGTGGATGTGGATGTCTATGGATGGATATCTATGGATGGATGGGAATATGGATGGATGGGAATATGGATGGATGGATGGGAATATGGCTTGGTATGAATGATTGTTATATATAAATATAAAAAGATAAGATGAGATAACTTTGGAGGGAAAGGGATGATACTGCCATGCTGTAAGATTTAGGTATTTATTAATTACTATGGGGGTAGACATTTACGGAGGTACATGCCCTAATTTTTGTTACACCGCCCAAATTTGTAGGGATTAATTTGTATGGGCAGAATGTTTTGATTGGTGGCAGAACAGAGGCGGTGTAACAAAAATTAGGGCATGTACCTCCGTATATTGGTATTTTCTTCATGCATCATCATCATGGTAGGTAGGTACTAGGTAGGTAGGTAGGTAGGTAGGTAATAACCCATTACCTACGAAGTATAGCACTTTATAGTATATACGGAGTATACTCCATTCCATTAAATAAATAAATAAATAATTTATTTAGATTCTCGATTCTTAGATTCTCGATTCTCGATTCTTAGATCCTCAACCCGCAGTATTTCGTAGATTTGATCACCTAGTACTTCGTAGATAGGTAGTTAAACCCCCTCCTTCCCAAATCATCCCTCACTTACAGCCTTTACATCAAATGACGCTCCGCTAGCCCTCCGGGGGCCACTGCCGTGGAGGCAGACTACGGTATCTACAGTATCCAGTATCTACAGTATTTAGGATAGAAATACCATCTACACCTATACCTATACCTACACCTATTCAAAGTCTTTCTATTGATTGGTATGTAATCGGTATCGTATTGCATTGTGGATATAGATATTACAGTTTATATTTATATTTATATTTATATTTATATTTATATTTATATTTATATTTATATTTATATTTATATTTATATTTATATTTATATTTATATTTATATTTATATTTATATTTATATTTATATGTAATAGTGATAGTAATAGTAATAGTAATAATAATACTCGTAGTGATAGTGATAATGAATCAGAAGATCCGTCACCCATGGATACTACTGGACTACGGAGTAAAGGGGATAAGTATTATAGATGCACATTTCCAACCGATATCTCCAGTGCCTTATACAGATAGCAGATGTTTTTCTAATTCCATACATCCATTCCATGCCATTCATCGCATGCTGGCTGGAAGGATAATTATATTATTCTATTGTAATTTCTCAACCCCAATTCCCAATTCCCTACTTCCGAAACATTCATTCATTCACCAAACATCCAGTCCAGTCCAATCCCATCCAGTCCACATCCATAT